>WBZZ01004422.1:157500-160000 GCA_019918135.1 Paulinella micropora
ACTGGTCCAGAAATAGACCGATATGTTCAATGAAAATACTGGTGGCACCGACGGGAATCGAACTGGCGACAGGGCCCAGATGGTAGAACTTGACCACTGGGCTATCACGGTGTCCAATAATAATAATAATAATAATAATAATAATAATAATAATAATAATAATAATAATAATAATAATAATAATAATAATAATAATACTGCTGCTGCTGCTGCTACTACTACTACTACTACTGCTACTACTACCACTACCACTACCGCTTCTACTACCACTACTACTACCACTACTACTACCACTACTACTACCACTACTACTACCACTACTTCCACTATTACTACCACTACTACTTACTACTACTACTACTACTACTACTACTACTACTACTACTACTACTACTACTACTACTACTACTACTACTACTGCTGCTGCTGCTGCTGCTGCTACTACTACTACTACTACTATTCGGCGTGGCGTGTGCACGTGGCTCGGTGGTGTGCTTGTAGGCCGCCTTCTTCGAGGCAGAGATTCGCAAACAGGCAGGTGCAAGGCTCTCTCTCTCTCTCTCTCTCTCTCTCTCTCTCTCTTCCCCCCTCCCTTTCCTCTGTCTCTCGCTGTACATCTGTATCTCACATCCCTCCATCCTTCCCTACCCTTCCTTGCTCCCCCCCCCCCCCTTCCATATTCCCCTCTCTCTTCCTCTGTCTATGTGCATTTTGTTTTTCTATCGTATCATTGCATTTGTACTTTCATATTCAACATATTACATTACAATCATGGCATGAATTTATATACATGCATGAATGCAGATTTTGCTGTTTTTGCTGTTGTCTGCTGTTGTGGTTGTTTGGTGATCGTGGTCGTTTTGGTGTTGTCGTATTGTGTTCTTTTTCACTCAATAAATTCTTGCTTTTGTTGTTGATTTGTTTATTGATTTGTTGTTGGTGTTGTTGGTGTTGTTCTTGCGGACGGTGCTGTTGAAACAGTGAGTATGTGTTGGCGTGTTCTGGTCTCAATGCACAATCAACCATTACCAGGGAAGAAGCATGTATTTTTTTTTTACTGCATGGCTATTTGTTCCCTGTTAGCCTCTGCCGGGCCTAGTAAGGAGGAGCTGGAAGCGCAAAAGAGGGAGAAGAAGCTCAAAGCCAGCCAAGCTCGCGCCAAGATGCGCAGCAGCCAGATAAAGAGCGCGGAGAAGAGTAAGACGGCGGAACAAAAGGCGAAATGACCCTAGCAAACCCGGCAGAAGCTCACTCCACACTGCACACGGCCGCTGTGGAGATCATATTAACTCATCTCGTGCACAAAAGTCTGTCTCTTGTTCGTTTGTGTTTGAAAAGATTGTCAGGGTAGCATCAGGAGTGTGTGTGTGTGTAAGAAAGAAAGAAAGAAAGAAAGAGAGAGAGAGAGAGAGAGAGAGAGAGAGAGAGAGAGAGATCGTGCTGAGATCACGTAAAGCAGCAGGTTTTGACGCAATCTAGTCGCTGACCTAGTATCAGCAGAATCCGCCTCTTGGCTTGCGCGGATGAGGTATAGCGCGAATCATTTAAACGCGAATTATTAAAACCAAAACCTTACGATTACGAACGTTTTGCAGGCACCTGGCTCAGTTTTTTCCACTGAACGACTTTTAACAAATGAAGCCTGACTCTCAGAACGCTTGATTTTCCTCGAGCTGAAAGCCTGAGTCAGAGTCAGAATTGAAAGTTCAGTTACAGATTATCTACAGTATTAATAATATTCAGCTTAATACTTGGATCCAGGATCGCTCAGTGCAATCAGGGCGGGGGCCATTGCTTTACGCAAACACTATTTTAATAAAATACTTGCTGCCCGGTTTCTAAGGATCTGAGTGGGGAGCCTGGCAGAAGAGATAGAAGGGAACTGGTATCATGAGTCAAAGAGATACACTGATAACGGAAAACAAAATAAAGCGTTCAAAAAAAAGGAAAAAAAAAAAAAAAAAACTTCAACCACTTGAAAACTTGAAGAAAAAAAAGACTCCGGGAAATACTCAGCGGCCCTGTGACTCATTATTTAATAATACTGATAAACCTTTATCTAACTTGCGACATCGGAAGAATGAGGAATCATAGTACCTAATCAGTGGTAGTAGAAGATCCGAGTCGGACTCCGACTGTACTCTCTGAAGCCAAAGATACAATAACAGACAGACCTGAACATAGAGTAATGCCATTATATACCGATAATACCGGGTCAGTGGGCCGGCATACACGGAAACTTCGGAACGTAGCGGAGACTCAGTGACTCCGATCAGTCACTCATTTTCCTTTTTTCTTTCAAGGCTCACTCTCTAGTATTTTGGGGATGAACATGACCAAAATGGACCCCCTGGAAATTAAATAAAAGTATTTAGGCCTTGCGTGCGGTGCTAAAACTAAGAGAAATAGCTATTCGGAAGAGCTTCAGAGTGAACTTGAAACTCCGGTCGGTAGGTAAAAAAAACAGTCATTTCTTAGCTGAATTTTGGCTTTTTTGGCC
>WBZZ01004422.1:165000-167500 GCA_019918135.1 Paulinella micropora
TGCCTTTCTTGAGTTGCTTTTGGGTTCTCATCTGTTTGGGAGGATGAGCAAGGATTGCAGTATGTGGGACACACACATCACATGGCGGGAAGTGGTTTTTTGCATGGGAACTCGGCACTTACTATGAAATATGGTTACATTTGGATGCATATATGTTGGGGAATACGTTTCATGGGTTCTTTATGGGTTTTTGAGCTTTTCGTGAGATGAGCAGGGTTTGCTGTGTGTACATGCAGTAAGATCTAAATTACTGGTGAAAGGCAGAGTGAAGGACAGACACTGATAACAGTCTTTTAGGGAACATGGTTAATGATGAACAAATAAACTTTTCTATATGTATTTTTTTTCATATCATTTGTACTTATACATTATTGAGAAAGAGCAAACTTGCCCTTTCAAAAACATTTCAGGAATCAAAAGAAACAGGTTGAGCTGAGTTTTGAAGAAGCACCTTGAGCGATTCGATTCTGTCTCACGGCAGAGATGAAAATCCCCCACCAAGTGCCCTCTTTCCTGTTTGCTCTGTTGCACTCAACGTGTTTCAACAATATCTTTTCAGGTTTTTCCTGAGGCCATAACCTTAATCGATTGTAGTGGTTGGTGGATAGATTGATAGTTGAAACAAGTCATACTACTCCAGCTATGAATATGATTCTGTAACTGAAAGTGGTTACGCCAACGACTGCGAATCTGCGACGGGCTGTTCACACGCATTCACCTCCTTCACACACATCACACACCCATCCAGACATACACACACGCACACACACGCACGCACGCACGCACGCACACACACACACAAACACCACGAAGTAACAGCAGCATGGCATAGCATCGCTGAAGTACAGGGCCACTACCTTAGACTGTGCATCTCTAAACGCGGGCATCCCCGTGGGTGACGAGCTGGGAGCTGCAACGTCCTCGTCTTCAGCAGTGGCTGGTTGCAGACGTGCCGGAGGAGGGCTGGACAAGTTGCCCATGACCTGACAGTTCTCGACCTCCGCGCTCTGCATCGTTGTGGATGCCCCTACCAAGCACACGCCTTCACATTTCACAAACTGTACACGACTATGAACGTTGGCAACAACCGTGATGTGCTTCTCAGAGGGAGACCAAGCATTTCCATGGAGAAAAAAAGTGCTGGGTGTATCTACCTGATGTAGAGAGAGAGTCTGAGGACGAGGTCAAGGGCTTGGTCCCCCCGTCGAACGATGCCATCAGCTTATCGAAGTCTCGCGACGCTCGCCTTGTATGAAAACGACTGCCTGTGAGCTCAGCGCGATTGCTTCGACCTCTCCGACCATCTACCACCGACGTCAAAACAGGGAATGGTGCGCCATCATGGGCAGCATTGTTGCGAGCAGGCAGTGAACAAACTACCTTGCGGCGTGAAGGCATTGAGCATGCCCGTTGGAGTCACGGGTTCATCTGCATCTGCGGCTGCTTGTGCCGCTGTGTCCACACGCAAGCCGGACTGCGGACGTTTCTTCGTCTTGTCGAACATAGAGCGCAGCATGGTCAAAGTGCCGCGGCGGGGCCGATGCAACGCGACCTCCGCCGGATCTGACGCTTTTACAAGAGGCTCCCTTTTTACCAGGTCTGAGGTTGCGACAAGGGGTTTCCAACTCACTGGGTCTGAGCCTGTCACGACAAGGGGTTCCCTGTCCGCCGGGTCTGAGGCTCTTACGATAAGGGGCTGACTGTCTGCCCCAGCGCTCTCGATCGGCAAGGATTTGCGAGGACTGCCTGTCGGACTTGCGCCAGATTCAGTCTGATACAAAACAAGGATGCGCACGAGGAAAAGCACACACAAACAAACAAACCAGAACAATAATCGGTAGAGCGTTCCCTTGACACAAAATACATCACGCACACACGTGGCAGAGGAGCACAACCCCCACCTCAAAACCTTGCAAGCTGGTGTGGAGGTCGACCGATTGTTCTGCCTTGGCCGATACGCTGGTCTTTGCGCCGCGCTTCGTGTCCTCCTCTTCTTGGGCTTTTCTAGCCAACTCCTGCTCACGAACCTGCTGATTCCGTCGCTGCACTTCTAACAGCCTGGCCTCTGCCAGTTTTGCTTTTCTGTCAAGCTCTGCGAGCTCTTCTTGTTCTCTCTTGCGTTGAGCTTCGTGCTCGCGGTTCACGCTTTCCCGCAGCGCACGTGCCTAAGGCAGGCAGGGACCCCATAAGGCAAATTGTTACTGGCACAATACATACATACATACATACAGACATACACACATACATACATACGTACATACATACATACATACATACATACATACATACATACTTACATACATATATAAGTGATGGGACCTGCCTCATCCTCTCAATCTGCGCTCGTTTCTCCTCCAACGCTTCCAACCGGGCTTTTGCTGAACGAAAAAAAGACACAACCACGCCAGCAAAAACATAAAACATAAAACATACACACACACACACACACACACACACATAGAAACGACAAAATAATCTCTCGCAGGGAGCGAAAACAGGC
>WBZZ01004422.1:175000-176157 GCA_019918135.1 Paulinella micropora
TGCTGCAGGTCACGCATATGGACAAAAATACCATGGGCAAAGTCCGAGAGATCGACCAGCTTGCCCTGAACTTTTTTGTAAACAGCTCGTCACCACTTTGGACAGGCTTGACGGATTGATGTATTTAGAAGCATCTTCTACCCGAAAAGGAACAATTAAGGAAAGACTTAGAGAAAGCCAAGTCCATGCAGAAGAAATTGATCGAGAGCAGGGTCACTTTGTATCTCCTTTCGATGACGATCGTTGTTGATGGTGCATCCGTGGGCACTGGATGGGATATTGATGGTTGTGCTGCCACGTCATACAGGACGTTCCTGGTCTAAAGAAACAAAAAGCAATTTTGGTACCTCGCTCTAGCTTGTGATGTGCTCGCTCAATGCTTGCCATCCAGGTTGCGCTCAACAGCGAGTGGACGGAGATCAATGCTACCATGAAAGATACAGAAAAGTTCATCTGGGCCGGGCGGTAAATCCCATTTCCGCCTGGTCTCCTTGATGTACACCTTGCCTGTCCATAGCTTCAAAACGTTTGGCCGCATCTTCTCAGGTCTAGTACTCCAATCTAACCTGCCCTTGTGACGTTCTGAACGTGCCTTGTGCAGCCTATATCCAGTCAATGAAAACTTTCTTCCAAGCTATCACAGACGCGCTGTCGGGCATTGAGAAGGATTTGCAGCGGTACTGAGCCAGTGCAAGAAAAACCATGATGATGGGCATGTAGCGATGGGGAGATAGAGCATGTAGCGTGTGCAAGGAGCATGGATGGCTGGACAGGGTGGCAGAGCAGCAGGCAGCCGGCAGCCAAGCAGGCGCCAGTGCATCTGCTCCCTCACAACTAATCCGCGCACCCTCCGTCGAGGTGCTTTCTTCTTCTTCTTCTTCTTCTTCTTCTTCTTCTTCTTCTTCTTCTTCTTCTTCTCCTTCTCCTCCTCCTCCTCCTCCTTTTCCTTTTCCTTTCCTCCTCCTTTTCCTTTTCCTTTTCCTCCTCCTCCTCCTCCTTCTCCTTCTTCTCCTCCTTCTTCTCCTCCTTCTTCTTCTCCTCCTTCTCCTCCTTCTCCTCCTTCTCCTCCATCTCCTCCTCCACTTTTTCTTCTTCTTCTTCCTCTGTATATGTATGTATGTATGTACGTATGTATATATGTATGTACATGTAGAATT
>WBZZ01004423.1:0-5000 GCA_019918135.1 Paulinella micropora
GATGTAGAGTGACGTGTGCTGGTGTGGTCTCCCCTTCTCTTCCTGTCACATTGTGAGTGTACCTACGACTTCTGTCTACACCCCCCTCTCCCTCTCGTATGTGCGCTGGGTGGCGTAAGTGGTGGGGCAAAACGAGGTGATGGTGGGGCAGTTGTGGCGAGGCTATTATGTTCTGTCTCCCCATCACTGTCATCCTCTCTCTCCTCATATGAAATGACTGGTGTGTGTGGGGTGGTAAAAAGGGGTAGTGGTGTGGTGGTGTCGTGAGCATCCTCTCCTCTCGCCCCACTCTCCTCTTCCCTCTCCACAACATTGACAGCAGACATATGATTGATATGCCCTACCCTATCTACTTCCTCTCCCTCACTCTCTGAGTCTTCATCAGATGAAGAGGGATCTTCAGACTGCAATCTGGAGAAGTCTGATCGTCTTCTACGTCTTCCTCAGATGAGGAAGACGAAGAGGAGGAATCAGACCCCCCCAGCATTCAGACTGATGGTCTTCTTCTTCTTGATGAAGTCAGTAGCTTTGAGTTTCCTTCTCTCCTTCTCTCCCTTCTTCTTTTCTTCTTCATCTTGTCCTTGCACTTCCTTCCTTCTCCCTCTACCTTACTATCCTCACTACTTTTGCTCTTCTGACTACCTTCTATCAGACTAGAGGGAGTAGCAATAGCCCCCGCTTTTCTCCTTATGGGGCAGTGGTTAGGGTCATGCCCATCTCGTGGGCAATCTTTGAGGAGGCAGCGGACAAAACATACCTTCATAACATGATCACCCTCACAATTATAACACTTAATCCTCCCTCTGTTCTTCTGTCCTCCTACTAGATTCACAGTGATAGGGTCAGAACGTGAGTTTCCGGTACCGTACAGCTTTTGCATCCTAGTCATTGACACACTCCCTTGGGCGATTTGCTCCATAATATGGAGGAATTCGTCCCAAGGGGGTCGTTGATGAGGAAGCAAAGCTTGCCAGTGGTTCTCCCAGTAGGTCTTGAAAGGGGCTAAATGTTTTAATTTGTTCATGATCATGTCAGCTTTCATGGGGACAGGGATGGGTGCTTTCATCCTCTTCTCTTGCTTATCAATAATCGCAAGGTATGAAGCAAGCCATGTACTTACTTCCTTAACCTTTTTAGGATAGGAGTAGTAGATGGTTTGCTGATCCTCTTGAAACTTGATAAGCTCGAGGCCCATAATGATTCTGCAAAGCTGTGAGACAAGCAACCCCATCTGATCCACCTTGCTTCATGATCATCATGACTTTGCGATCATGCGAGCAAGATTGGAGCAGATAGGCAAATAGGATTCTGTTTAGGGAATCATACCTTTGCTTTTCGATGGCCTCATAGTACCTTGCAGATCCCAGAAGCTGAGAAGAGTACGGAACATTAGGTCTGCTTCCGGTAGTCACAAACAGTAGGTATAATGAGTTGCGGCCGCGGTTTGGTTTCTTCCGTTCCGTAGTATTCTCAGCCTTAATTGACCCATCCTCCTCTGTTTCCTCCTTGACTTTCTCACTTGAACTCCTGCTTCGCCCCGAGGGGAATGTAAAGGTTCAACAATGGGAGAGTCAGGAGGGACAAGGATGTTGGGTAATCTTAGGCTCTTGATAAACGGATGATCCTCCATGCCCGCGATGATAGTCAAGACTTGTGTGTTTGTTACACCAATGATCGAAATCAAAGTATGGTAAAACAAATCCCAGTCTGGTTTATCATCAATGACATAGAACTTTGGAGGATCCAGCTTGAGTTTCGCTAAGTCAAATGTGGAATTGTATATCATGTTGACTGTCAAATTGCGGAAGATAGGAGAAGAACTCGACTATCAAATGAATTCTATCTAGGATAGAAAGAGAGGTAAAAGGATAAATGTGAGATTGTGGTATACTAGTACCTACTACGCACCTAGTCAAACCACCGAACAGTTCACAGTGGCTGCCTATTGCACGCCCACTGATGAGGGTGACTGCCTTGCGCAAGTCCACCTGCAACACTCTTTTGGTGGCTGCCTAATGCACGCCCACAAAATCTGTATATAGGTGATTAAAGTTCTTTACACGGAGTTCGCACTACAAGGCTCGATAACATGTTAGATCAATATATTAAATATATTAATCTGGAACTCTCGCCAAACACAGTTTGCAGTAACAGAACTTTAATTGAAAACAGAAAGCGCGCAAAGCGCAGAGTAACATGACTGGCAGGATCTACTTAATGGCTCTAACGACACCGTTACTCTGATACGGCCGGCCGGTTAACTAATTATTAATATTTTAATTATTACTAGTTCCAACAAAAACTAGTTAGTGAAGTCGAAACGTCGTGCAAAGGAGAATCTAATGAACCTGTCAAAAAGAGTGAATTATCAACGGTAAAGGTTTTGGCATGTCGTTAAGGTGCTCAGTCTGATAGCTCCCCCCCCCCCCCAGATCTAACGGTTGAGTTGAGTTGCGTACAGAATGAGTGATTAACGAACGAAGTATGATGTCTCGCTAAAAAAAGTGTCAAAAGGAAAAAGAGAAGTGGATGAGTCTCTTAAACCATAGGAGAGTAAAAGAATGATGCGTCTATGATTGCGCGATGCGGATGATGATCAGCAGGGACCGGATATCCATGATTCGCAGCGGGACTAGGACAATTGAGGCGCAGCAGCGAGCGATGATATCGGGGGGGGGGGGGGGGGGGGCGATGTCGAGCCGTAGAAATTAGGTGGCCGGGCATCACATAGCCGAGATGAACCAATTAAGCACCAAATATGCCGTGCCGATATAGCCACTGAGGTGTTCAGTTTCGGTGAGAATGATCGTTGACCTGCAGGCACATGGGGTGATCAAGGACTTACATGGACACGCCAGTCATGGCGTAATTCTTCTAGGGACGATGACGGTTCAAGTGGGAAAAGCGCTGGGCGGTGGCGGGTGAAGCCGATACGATGAGTAAAACCCACTTGAGTCTCAGTGATGGGGGTGGCTACTCCTTAGACTTTGCTTTCTTGCCTTTCTGGAAGACGTGCAACGGGAAGGTTTGGCAGGTGATTTTTTAAATAGTGGTCGTATTGCTCATTAGCAGGAGCGGTGGAGTATGTTATAAATATATTGACATCCGCATTAGCCATCATCCCTTCCCTTCTAGCATATCTTATAGCGGGTATCAATAACTTCTCTTCTAAAGCATCCGTATCATAGAAGCTCATGTCTAGATCTCTAAATTTGAATGTGAGTGAATTCAGCTGGTTATCACTTCTAACTTCGTAATCATTTGCTCTAAACTCTCGCCTTTTTGCTTCCCTAGTCTTAGCCTCGCGAAGATTTGCACTCTTATTACTACGAATGCTAGATAAAAGGTTTTGGTGGTTTCTTTTATCTTTCATTTCAACCCTTCTCAGCTTAGCCTTAGCCTGTAGTAGTTCTACATTCCTCTTGTTCGGTCTGGGGGCAAGAGGGGGCTTGTATGACATTGTATATTATGGAATATATTTTTTGCTTTTGAATTAATCCCAAGGGTTTATATTATGGTTGTAATATTTGTTTAGATGATAATTATATGAATGTAAAAATAACTTATTGAAAAAAATAATCATTACATCCTATGTCGCTAGACAGTATTATCTGACTGTTTAGTTTTGCTGTATTTCAATTTCTACAACATTTCTTTCACTTTGTATTTTTGTTTCTTTTTCATCGCATATCGTTCCTTCCTTTTAGCAGATATAGCATGCTTATTCCTTTCATAATATGACATACTAGCATTTCTATATATTTCTGGATTTTTTAAGACATATCTTATTGAAGCATTGTAATGAGATTTTTTTCTTTTCTTCAACAGATGTATATTTATCAGGTCGCCCTAACTTTACATAGCATACCGGTCCGCTTTGTGATTGCACAGATTTTCATAGAAAATCTGTTTGATGTTAAATCAAACTCTTATCAAATACTGTTATATATAATAATCATAATTATATAAATTAAAAATTAACTCCTATTGTTTGACATTAATTGTTATTTCCATTCCGTAATTCTTGCCTAGAACACCACCATATACTTTATAATGAAATCTTCGTTTTTCTGGTAATTTCTTGTTTATCTCTTTAGCTAGTTCTTTAGCTACATAACCTAAATGTTTTCCATCACTTGTTTAAACCTTAATAGCATTTTTATCAAATAGATTATTCAGTTCTTTCAGTATATAAACATTCATTTTTGGATATGAATGAGATGTATTAAATTCTTTTGTATCCACTCAAATGTTCGCTGACAACTTTGTTCCTATAAACATCATTCCTTATACTAGTTATATAGTTAGTATTATATGGTTTTAGATTAAAACTTGATTAATTGAATGATAAATAATTAAATAATTAATATTCATTTTTTGATTTCTATATGATTTCTATTTGATTTATTATGTTGTTCAAAAATAGTGATTTGTGCATGTTGGACACTTTTTGGCGGGCGGGCAGGGTATTTTCTGAAAAAATACATGCATAAAAAGTGTAATTATCTTTTAATTTTGATTTCCTCTTGTTTCTTCCTCTATTTCGTATTGTTAATTTTGATTTCCTCTTGTTTCCTCCTCTACTTCGTCTTGATTTTTTATTCTTGAATTTGGGGCTTAAAGATACATTTTAAGTTTGTATTTTCTTGAAAAAATCTACACAAAAAGTCTAATTGTCTTCCGTAGTGATGGTCACTACGTATTTCATCACTAACTTTAAATTTCATCGTAGATCACTAGCGTTGTGATGATCACTACGTATTTCATCACTGACTTTCATCAAGATCACTAGTGTAGCGATGATCACTACGTATTTCATCACTAACTTTTTCACAAATGCAAATAGCTATGGTTTGTGATCATCACTACCCCCATCACTAAGTAAAAAATATATCACTAAGCTAATCACTAACAGCGTAGTAATACATAGCTACGACGTAAAGTGCTAAGTACTAGCTAGCTATATATGGTGATCTAGGTGATATCGCGATCGAATATAT
>WBZZ01004423.1:15000-17500 GCA_019918135.1 Paulinella micropora
TTCATTGAAAATACCGGCCCGTCTGGAAGTGTTGGAACTGCCCTTGCGGGGGTGTCATTAGAGCTTATCGTCAATTCTTCGTACTCCCCTCACGGGTGAGACGATGGAGGCGCATGTGCAGAAATGCATCAGCCATTGAACTATTATTATTATTATTATTATTATTATTATTATTATTATTATTATCAAGTTTTGGTCCTATGATCTTTCTGTTTTTACTTACTTCCATGTTTTCGGAACCAAAAAAGCGGTGAAGTCCTACTTTCTGTCACTATTGTCCTAGCATGCTTATTACAACTATGTTATCATTTACTACCAAGTTTCCAGGGCCAAACTTGTGACAAGCCGTGTTTTCTCACCGTACTTGCCCAAGAATTGTACCA
Source organism: Paulinella micropora (assembly GCA_019918135.1). Lineage (NCBI taxonomy): Eukaryota > Cercozoa > Imbricatea > Euglyphida > Paulinellidae > Paulinella > Paulinella micropora. Next base: position 15,384 of record WBZZ01004423.1, read on the forward strand.
TTAACCTTTCAAAAAGCACCTGAGCCGCTCAAGTCGATCTCTCACTTCTTCCAGTACAACTCGAAGACTGCTCTAGTACTTGACAACATATTTTGTTCCTACTAGCCCCGTTGACTAAATAAAAATTCCGAAGGGTGCCTCGTTCCTACTAGCCGCGTTGACTAAATAAAAATTCCGAAGGGTGCCTCTGAGCAGCCTTTGGGAAATGTCTTGTCAATCCATGCAAAATAGTCTTCATCTGCACAGAGGAAACACGAAAAGGTAAAGCAAGGTCGTAAAAAGAAACCTGATGAGGCAAGGAAGACACACAGTACGCTAGATGTGAGAAAGAATTTTTCCAGGTAAGGAGATGAATAACATATGTTGCCAAGGTCTCTTCATTCTGGCGCGGTTCTTGCTACTGCTGTTATCCTTGCTGTGGTTGTCCAAGTTTGCAGTTGTTATTGTTGCTGTTGCTGTCGCACGTAGGAGAGATACCTTGATAATATGGGCCCAGATGATGAGCCGATGTCCTCATGACCTCTCCCGGCTAATTAAGCAAGTGGTTATCATGATAAACTATGCTCGACGTGGTTAAGCAGAGACATGCGCGTAGTTGCAGCGACTTCCGTACGAACAACCTCCCGAACTAATTTCAAACGCAACATTTTATTTGAAGTCGAGTGGAGAGTTGGAGTCGTCGATGGTGGCGTACAAAATCTCTGGTCTGCCGGCATCGATGCACTGGACAATCCAAGCAGAAATTTACACGAATTTAACTTCGAAAGGGCATACCGGATAAGTTTTGAAGGTATAAGGGCGAATACGATCTCTGAGCTCATCCTGACCGTGAGCTATGAAATAAATGCTGAGAACAGCGCATGTACAAAAGGGCAAGATATTACCATAATTGCATCTTGATTCTGGTCCAGAGCCATGCAAGCACAGGTATTACTTAGTTAACTTGAACGGCAAAGCGCTGGCAAATGATGTTACCATAAGGGCATTTTCCTTGTTGCCAGTTTGCGCACAATTCCGTCTTGAACAACTGTATATGACGTTTCAATATGGAATCGATATATGATAAGATAAGGTAGCCAGAGACCTCCTTTCGGAGTTGAGGGGTGGGACATGGATGTTGTGATGATCGAAGGTCCTGCTGTGGATCCTCTGGACTCTTCTGGCGCTTTTTGTGTCTTTGCTCAGCTGCGGTAGCGGTCAATTCACGCAGCGCTCCTTGGTCAAATTATTATCTCATGATTGCAAAATTCGCATAGAGACGAAAGGAGAAAAAAAAAAAAAAAAAAAAAAAAAAAAAAAAAAAAAAAAAAAAGGAGAGAGAGAGAGCGAGAGCGAGAGAGAGAGAGAGAGAGAGAGAGAGAGAGAGAGAGAGAGAGAGAGAGAGAGAGAGAGAGAGAGAAAGATAGAGAGCGAGAGAGCGAGAGAGCGAGAGAGAGGGAAGGAGGTAGACACCAAAGTCGCTTGGATTTTCTTTTTCAGGTTCCAATCCAATATGTCCCAAAATCTGCTGCGGAAACTCGTTTTCGTTCCAAAAGGAACCAACGGTTTCCTATCAACGCGTCAGTGGCAGCCAAGTGGAAACCAAGTTGAGGCTACTGCGAAATGACTCAAGGAAAAGGAACGAACAAGACCGATAGCTGATAATTATGAAAGGGCTTACCGGCCAGTCTCCAAAATCCACGTCGCTAGGTGAACTTAACGTATCACAAGAGTCACTGCTACTTCGAGTCTGGCGAAGAACCTCAGGTCTTTGCAAGGGTTGGGGCGCAGAAGAATCACTGCTAATTTGAGTCTGGCGACGAGCCTCTGGTCTTTGTAAGGGTTGGGGGGATCTGCTTGGAGCTGTGCTTTGGGGAGATGCTGATGGCGTGGGAAAAGAAAAGCTTATTGTGACTCTTCTTTTCTCAGTTTCAAAGGGATGAAAAGGATATTGTGGCGGATCGATCCGCGACAGGAAATCATTCGACAGTGGCTCACTCACCTCGAACTTTTCGCTGTCGTTGGAGGTTGGAGTAAGTGATGCGTACGATAGCTCCCCTGAGTCGAAAGAGCTTGGGGACCAAATAGAATCTGAAGATGGAAAGAAAAGAGGAGAGAAACGTTTAGATCGTTTCTTC
>WBZZ01004423.1:35000-37500 GCA_019918135.1 Paulinella micropora
TTGATAGCGTTGTGCCATCCGGACACTTTTTCCGCAAAAATTCGGGAATTGTCCATCCAATATGGTGAAAAAGTGTACAAATTTAATTCGAGTTGTTTATTAAAACTACTTGAAATTTTTTTAATCTGATTGAAGTACTGTAATTAGTTACATCTGAATTTTAATATACTATAATTTGGGTTAAAACGATCTTACCACGCACTTGACTTTGTGTTGTGAGGGCCCAAATTACATATGGTTTAATTAAAGTTTAAAACACTGCACTACACTAGAGGTTGATCATGACGGTAAGTTCCAGTTAAGGTCACTGATGTCACTACAATAATCTGATTAGTCAGTCAAATACAACTTTCAAATACTCACTATAGATAGATAGATAGATATAGATAGATAGATAGATAGATAGATAGATAGATAGATAGATAGATAGATTGAAAGTAAGCCTGGACATAGGAAGTAACTCCGTCTCAAATCTTATTAACAGAGCAACTTATGCATGCATAAGAAGTATGTATGTATGTATGTATGTATGTATGTATGTAACCTTGTGCGCGTACGCATCTATGCTGTTTTGTATCTACAGTTTATACATATGTGTGTGTGTGATCAGTTGTGTGTGTGTGATCAGTTGTGTGTGTACGTATCCAAATGATGCATGAATGTATAAAATAGCTGTCTTTATAGTTTTTTCGTTGGTGTTCAAGTGTTGGCGCTGTGGTGGTGATGCTGTCATTCATCAGTTTTGGAATGCTTTTATGTTCTCACTCTTTTCCTTTCCTGTCCGACTTTGCATTGCACACTTTATTTTCTTGATTTATTGATACTATCCTCAATTGCCTGTCAGTTTAGCTCTACCACTGCTACCCATATCTATCTATCTATCTATCTATCTATCTATCTATCTATCTATCTATCTATCTATCTATCTATCTATCTATCTATCTATCTATCTATCTATCTATTGGAAAGTCAAGAGATTGCAAAGTACCATCACAAAAGGAAAGAAAGCAAGCAAGCCAGCAACCAAGCAAGCAAGCAAGCAACAAAGCAAGAAAAAAGAAAAAAGGAAAAAAAGAAAGAAATGGAAGAAACAGAAGAAACTGAGAAAGGCAAGAAACTGAGAGAAAAAGAAAGAAAAGAAAGAAAAGAAGAAAGAAAGAAGAAAGAAAGAAAGGAAGAAGCGCGCGCTGCAGCGAAGAGAGGATAGAGGCAAAACGTGTCCAGAGACCAAGTAAAAAGAACAGCAAACAGTAAGAAAAAAGGTGTGCCAGAGGGAGACGTCCCAGTTCTTAAGTACCACCAGCGATTGCTTCAAGCATTTCGTTTGCATCCAATCCTTATCTTCATCGCTTGCAATGTGCAGTAGATCGTTAGAATGCTCTGACCAAAGGTTTTCTAGCAAGCCAGAGCACAGGGTCTAGGCGCAAGCATTGACTGTGGCTGATTGTAAGAACTTTTCAGGAGCGGGAGGCAGCGAGGTCAGTTAGTAGCAGTAGTAGTAAGGTTCAGCTTTCGGCGACAGATGGCACACGAGTTGTTCCGCGACAACCATTCGCTGCACACACAGTGTTGAATGTATGTATGTGTGTATGTATGTATGTATGCATGTATGTATGCATGTATGGTATGTATGTATGTATGTATGTATTCGGTGGCAGATGGCACACGAGTTGCTCCGCATGCTCCGCAACAACCATTCGCTGCACACATAGTATGTATGTATGTATGTATGTATGTATGTATGTACGATCAGAATGACGACGAGGATGGTATCATGGACCTGATGCATCCCAGATGGAACACGTGTCCGCAGACTGGCAGCCGACATAGCGCGCGGTCATGCCCCGGACCCAGCTGCCCACACACGCACACACATACCCAGACAACACCATACACACACATTCCCGTCTGCGGGAAGGGCTAGACGCCAACATATGAAACAGCACAAGCAGTTGTGATCCCTTTCCCGGGAAATCACCGCAAATTCCGCACAGTTTTTACTGTCTTTCCCTGCCGTCTTACTTGTCTAGCACAAGGAATTTTGGTAAAACCTCCGGCAAATCACCGCAAAATCTCGCAAAAGTTTTAGTGTCTTTCCTTGCAGTCTTACCTGTCTGTTTCTGGCGGGGGGTGTTCCCGGCTGCCCGGCTGCGGGCCGAACGGTTACGTCCGCTGGCTGCTCTTGTTGCTGCTGCTGCTTGTTGTCTGTTTTTTGATGCTGCTGTTGCTGCGTGTTCTGTAATCCTCCTGTTGCTTGCTGTCCGATGTTGTCTGCTGGCTGCTGTTGTTGTTGCTGCTGCTGTTGCTTGCTGTCCAGTCCTAGCTGCTTGTTCTCGAAGTCGCTGCCGCTCAGGCTTGACACCGAGCCTGAGTCTAGACATACGCACGTCACGCACACAGTCTTATCTACACCTATTGCACACAATGTCATGCATACACCATAATGCACAAAATGTCATATATGCAGACAAATATTAATAACGCACACAATCTCATGTAC
>WBZZ01004423.1:47500-67500 GCA_019918135.1 Paulinella micropora
TGGGACAAGGCTACAGGTTTTGAACAAATGGGATATCTACAGAAAGCAAGGAGTAATCTGTATTACTAACAGCGATAACTTATGCTTAGCACGAGCAATCGTTGTAGTCAAAGCAAAAATTGAAAAACATCCAAAATACAAGACAATACTAATGGGAAAAAGAAAGATACAGCAGGAAATGGCTGAGGCTTTACACGATGAAGCGAAAGTCATTAAGGATGTGTGTGGAATACCAGAAATTAATACATTTGCTAATCACATTAAATACAATCTGGTTATTGTTGAATTTCCTGACAAAATCATTTATAAAACAGAACTACTTGATGCGAACGGAGAACGGCTGACTAACCTTTACATTTTAAAGACTGAAGGACATTACGATGCCATAAATAATATGAAGTCTATGATAGGAAAGGAAAACTTCTGTGAGTTGTGTCTAAGGAGATACCAAAAAAAGACACGCCTGTGAAGCAAAATGTAGTATCTGTGAAACCAACGGATGTAAGGGAATAAATGACAAGAGCCAGTGGAAAGAATGTGAGCAGTGTAATAGAAAATTTCCAAACACTGAATGCTTTAATAATCATAGGACGACAAACTGCGATGTTAAAGCGAAATGTAAATCGTGCGGTCTTAATTACAGAAAAAAGGATGGGCACAAATGCGGATATGCGAAATGCCGACATTGCAAACTAGTGAAACCGCTTGAACACCAGTGTGAAATAGTCCAAAAAGAAATCTTACCGCCGTCAGAGCAATACATATTCTTTGACTTTGAAGCGACACAGGACACAGGTGAGCACATTGTTAATCATGCGGAAAGCCAGTATTACGATGCAAAGGAACCGCCTATTATACATAAGAACATTCAAGATTTCTGTAATTGGGCTTTTGACACTAAACACAGCGGATTTACATTTATTGCGCACAATGCCCGCGGTTATGATTATCAGTTTATTCTTAAGTGGTTGGTTGATAATGGACAAACTCCATTTGTAATCTATGAAGGTGGTAAGATTATGATGATGACACTTAAGAAGTATCGGTTTATAGACAGCCTAAGTTTTCTTACGATGCCATTGTCAGACTTTCCAAAGACATTCGGACTTACGGAACTTAAGAAAGGTTTCTTCCCGCACTTCTTCAATACGGTAAAAAATAGAAACTATGTCGGTGTAATGCCACATAAGAAACATTACTGCTACGACACGATGCGAGGAGATAAACGAAAAGAATTTCTTGAATGGTATGACGAACAAGTGAAAGCACATAACCACTTTGATATGGCGAAGGAAATCGGTGAGTATTGTCATTCAGATGTTGATATACTGAGAAAGGGTTGTATAGATTTTAGAAACCAGTTTCTAGAGTTTGGTATTGACCCTTTTCAATATACAACTATTGCGAGTTGTGTTATGGCTTTGTATCGTGCTAAGTTTATGCCAGAGAATTCAATTGCGATATTGAAAGCGGAAAAGCAAAACAGGATGACTTCTAGGGCTTGTGTAGAATGGTTAGCATACAGAAGCAGGTTAGATAAAACTGATATTAAACACGCATTCAACGGAGGTGAAAAAATGTTTCAACTCGGGCAATCTCGTGTGTATGTAGATGGATGGGACGAGAAAAACAAAACCGCTTATGAGTTTTACGGGTGTCATTGGCACGGATGTGATAAGTGTTGGAATAGCAATGCTTTGAATGTGAAGAAGAATAAGACAATGGGCGAACTATACAAGGAAACAATGAGAAGAGAAAAACAACTTAACGAACAAGCAAAAGTAATAAGTGTCTGGGAGTGCGAATGGAGCCTGATGAAAACCAGTGAAAGACTGGCAGAGGATACAAACGAACGAATTACTGAACAAGAAGGACTAAACCCACGAGAGGCAATGTTTGGAGGTAGAGTGAATGCTTTGAAATTATATTGGAAATCACGACATGATAATGAGTATGCGAAATATATTGACATATGCTCACTTTATCCGACTGTGATGTATTACGACCTTTATCCAAGCGGACACCATATAATTATTAGACCAAACAATGAGGAGGAAAGAAAAAGTATGGAAAATAAAATTATAAACAGAGAATATTTCGGAGTGGCTAAGGTTAAGATGCTACCACCTAGAGGCTTACTACACCCAGTCTTACCGAAGGCGGACAGAGGTAAGATGATGTATTACTTATGCGATAAGTGCGGAATGACTGAGCAACATGGAGAATGTAAGCACACAGATAAAGAACGAGCAATAACAGGCACATGGGCAACTCCAGAAATTTACAAGGCCTTAGAGAAAGGGTATAAGTTGATAAAAGTATATGAAGTATGGCACTGGAAAGAACAAAGCAGTAGCCTATTCAAAGAATACATAAAGACATTCTTGAAAGTAAAACAAGAGTCCAGCGGATACCCCGCGGGATGTAATACGGAAGCCGAAAAACAAAATTACATAAACAGCATGGAAGTTAAAATGGGAGTTAAGATGGATGAAAGCAAAATATTTAAAAACGAAGGACGGCGAGCAGTGGCTAACTTGTGCTTGAACTCTTTATGGGGTAAGTTTGGACAGAAACAAAATAAAACACAGAACAAAATGATAAAGGATAAAGATACCTTTTCCAAACTATTGAACGATAAATCAGTGGATAATATAAATATTAACATAATTAACGACCAAATTGTAGAAGCCAGTTATGACTTAAAACAGGATGCGGTGAGCGACCCGATTAAAACAAATATTGTGGTTGCTTTATTTACCACATGCCACGCGAGAATGAGACTTTACAATATGATGGCCAGATTAGGCAATAGGATATTGTATCATGACACAGACAGCGTAATATATACGACTAACAAAGAAATGAATGAGGTGGATGTAGAGACAGGCGATTTACTGGGAGATTGGACAGATGAATTGAAAGGAGCAAAAATAAAAACCTTTGTGGGAGGCGGGCCGAAATGTTATGGATACTTATTAGATAATGGTAAAGCCAGTATGAAAGTAAAAGGATTTAGTATGAACTATGAAACGAAAAAAGCATTGAATTTACCAAATATGTTAAGTGTAATAAGTTGCGGGCTAGGTATTACAAACACTGAATTATTTGAGAATGGTAAAAATGAACTGGCTGAATTGTTGGAGACTGATGAAGAATTACGGATTGCTAAGCGAATTGAGAAGTCTGGAAAAGTAGTTATAATAGAAAACAACAAAATTACAAGAGATAAACAAAAGAAAAAATAACAAGCGAATACTTAGAAAAGATATTTAGTTTTACAGATACGAAAAGACAAGTTATTGGAATTGTAGAGAATGCGATTGAAACTAGACCTTTTGGATTTAAAAAAAAATCAATTATCAAATAATTAATTTTTTTTCATAAAATTTTTTACCACTCTATATAGACCAATGACCTCCCTCACCAGACTATCTGAAAAATTTGGACGACTTTCAATTGAGAAGAATAAGGAATTCTTTTCTGTAAAAGATGTGCAACAGATAATTGATGAAGAAATTAAGGCGATTGAAAAAAGTAGAGAAGGAAAACCAAAGGATACTTTTCCATTTGGCAAATACAAAGGAAAAAAATTCAAGATGTTGCTACCATTGGCAAACCATATCTTGAATGGGTTATGAAACAGCCGTGGTTTGATAAATTTACTGACATTAAAAGTGAAGTAAAACAATATTTGTAATAAAAAATAATAATATAATAATATAAGATGACTGACCTCAACACCAAGCAAGACTACTTGAATGAAATTGAAAAATGGAACCTTGACGGCGAAATAAAAAAGCCCACGATTAAATGGACTAAGCCTGACATTGTATCTTTCTATGAGCAATACAAACCCCGCGATGACAATGTGAAAGTAGTTATTCCATTGGAGACCATAACGGACAACTCCAACGTAGTTGAAGATGCGACCTTCGGTCAGCAAGAAGAGAGCACTCCTTTTAAGGCGAGTGATTTAAAAGAGACTGGAATTACCGAAATAAAGGCTAATGTAGGAGAAGAGATAGCGACTGCTACATGTACAGAAGAAGGATGTATATTAAAGAAAGATGTTGTTCTTCAATATGGAAAGTATAAAAAAATGAAAATTGAAGATGTTGCTAAGATTGATAAACCATACCTTGAATATTTAATTCAACAACCTTATTTTAATAACAAAGATGCGGTAAAAAAATATTTGTGATTGATATTACATCCTCTTCCATCAATTTTTTTTTGCTTTATTGGTCTTCTATGAAGTTAGCGATAACATTAATATTACCACCACTACCTGCCGACACTGCCTTTTGTGTGAATGTTAAAATATCGCTAGGCGTTAATTGAATATCGTAGGTTCTGAGATTAATCTGTTGAGTAGAGCCAGCATTTACATAAATCTTAAAAATTGTCGTTCCGTTGGCGATGGCTGTCGCTTTTGTGTCTGTATCTACGATTGAAGTTGTGGCATCAACATCAGCAAAACCAGCCCCTGTTAGCGTCCCATTCAATACCATTCTGACGACATTTGACTTAGTATCTTCATTTGTAATACTTACCAAGGAAGGAAAGACATTTGAATAGTTGGTTGCTATTATTGAATAGTGCTTTATTCCTGATACTCAAAATGGGGCTTTCAGTTATATTACCTGCTTCAGTCCCTTCCGCAGTATTCGTTATACTCGTATTAATAGTATTAGAACCCTCAATGAATAAACTAGCACTCGCTGTTTTAAGAGTTTGTATTCCAGTCTTTGCATCATTTCTAATTACCGCTGTAAAAGGTAATGTCGTATTTCGCAGGCTTACACCATTATTAGCATTCGCATAGTCAATCATATGAACTAATTGAAATAATCCTGTTATGGGATTTTCAATATAAAACTTAATAGCACCAAAACCTAAATATTGAAATTGAATTTGAAATACATTTCCCTTTGTCCAGTCTAAGTTTGGCATAGCAGAAGTTCCATCGCAAGGGTGGTCCCAGTCTTCTTGGTCAATATAATCTGCGCCACCTCCCGCATAATGTGCGATATTCATTCCTGCTTGATTTTTGTAAAAATAAAATCCATCGTTAAGGTCATTTCCTATTCCAATATATGAATAGTAATCTTTTGTATCGTCCGTTGTCCATAGAGCAGTAAATCGGGCTAGGACACCCATTCCAGTTCTATATTTTATTCTCCTTTTACTTACCAGTCTAGCATCTGCCGTAGCATCCGCTGTTGTTTTCAATTCAGCCATATTATTCAAAAATGACACAGACGATTTTGTTTCTGTTTTTGTCCATATCCTAGTATTAATGGTATATGGAAAGATTTCTTGTAATACTGGTGTTAATTGACCTACTTCTGCTTCACCAAAAGCGGTTTTGGAATTATTTGTTTCAATATCACCATCATATCCAACCCTGACGTTTATAAATTCTCCGTCAGGATTTTGTGCGATTAAATTTCTCTGGTGGGACATTTGAGAATTTCACTTCGTGCTACGCACTCTCGTTATGGATTCAACTTGTTGAATCTATAATCTCAAACGTCGTCTTCCTATATTATTATACAAGAAAAAAATTGTTTAATCTATTAATTTTTTTACTTTAATGGCATTCGATGTTTTATGAACCTTCTTTTGAAAAAAGATTTGTGAATAAAATATCATTAAGACATCAAAATTTCAATTCCCTTAACAAGCACACTTCGCTGAAGAATGGCATAAGTGTAATGGTTTTGGATAGCATTTGGAGTAGTCGCCGAAAATTCATATCGTCTCTCGGTGTCAAGGCTTAGACCACTCACCTCATAGCCGTCAGTATCCTTATCGCATAGCGGGCGGTTGTTATCCCAAGTATCTACGTGGAACCAGTTGTAATGATAGACATCGCTGTTTAGAATAGCACTCCCCTTCAACTTATCCTTCAAAATCATATAGTCTTCATTCTCAGATGTGTCAACGTCAAATTCTTGGAGACGAGTTCCATCAAATGTTGTGTAATAAGTAATAACTTTACCATCTGCTCTATTATCATTATCAAAAGAAGTATTGGCACTCTCAGTGCTGTTAAAGACAGATGTATAGATACGACGAATTCTCTCACCCTGCGAGCGGTTCATTTTGATAACAAAATTTTGCTGAGTTGTTTGAAGACTTTGCTTCCAAGCGATAGGATACTCAATCTTAAATGGAAAGCCTTCACCCGCAATCTTTTGCTGGACTCCGAGGATGACATTTGGGTCAGTCTCAACAGCAAGGAATAGATTTAGGTTAGAGACAATAGCCCCAGAGGTCGTAGCGGCGGCACCAGCAGAGATAGCACTTACATCAGTGCCATAGAATGAAGAGCGGTTGGTTTCAGCCCACACAATCCGCAAATCCAAAATTTCATTAAATCCAATAGTCTTATCAAGTTCAAAAATAGTGCCAAACAGCATACCCAAAGGAAACTTAACATTAATAACAGGGGTAGCAGTATTATCACCACCGCCTTCAAAATACTTAGCCTCCTCGAAAGGAACATTAACAAGGCTATAGGTTCCAGCAGTGCTATCAGCGAGAGCGGTATCATCGTGGCGACGGGCATTAACAAGAGGCACTTTGTAATATCCTTGAAGTGCACCCTTAAGACCTGCAACATCTGCCGCATCAGTAATTGTCTTTCTCTCTGCTCTAGTTCCAATTTCAACTTTTCCTGCATTACACTTTTGAAGCATAGCACCGCTAGCCACACCAGCACCATGATTTTCAAGTGCCATAAATTTTTCATACTTCATTTCTAGTTTCCATATCACCTTAGTGTAGTTCCCCACATGTTGAAGATTACACAGATACTGCCCGCTTCGGCTTCGCAATTCAATAGTTTTAATCATAGACAGACAATCCATATATATACGATTGTAGCGACCGCCAGCACCTCCACCAGACGGAGTGTATGTAAATCGCAACACACTCCTCGCAAGGTTCAAAGGTCTAGTAGGAATTTCAAAGGTGTTTTCCAGACCACCAGCAGTAGTAAGTGTGACGGGTTGTGAGCCTTCACGAGTGGTAAGTTTGTTCAATTCATACTTACCAGTGAGCAGTTCCTTAGTCTGATGGACTAGTTCTCCTCCGTATTGGACAGGCATTTTTGTTTTTGTTTTTGAAGTAGTGTAAGTTAATTAATACACGAAATATATTAGAAAGATTTTAAAAATCTTTCAGCAAAAATAAAAAAATAAAAAAAATAATTAAATCAAAAATTAAAATAATTACCTCGCCTTTAACAAATTGAAGAATGAATTAAATAAACTAAAGTAATTAGTTTCACGATAAACCAATAAAGTCATAAAGATACCCAAACCATTAAGATTAATCGCTTGGTCGTTTTCGTCTGTCAAGTAAAACCTGAATACATTGTTCGAATTAGCGGACAATGTTTTACCATACTCAGACCCGCTTCCATCATAGATAACAGAACCAAAAGGAATTTCGTTTGCAGTGTATATTTCTTGTAGCACATGATTATCACCTTCATTCACCAAATCAGATTGAAGATACAAAGTTTTTTCACCAGTTAAAATAATTACATTTGGCGATTTAATAAAATCATTAGCAAAGAAATATGTTGAATTTCTATCAAATCCCATAACCTCGTGAATACAGGTATCACCATCAAATATAAACCGCGGTTGAATACCTCCGTTATTTGAAACACTGAATGTTAATTTACCATCCTCCGCTTCTGTGTTTGTATTGTTGCTTGAGACAACATAAGTATAGTCATTCGGACTTTCTGCCGTCAGTATCTCAGATAGTTTATTTTTTAAGTTGTTCATTGTGTAGTTTCCTTCAGGTATCGTAATTAAAGCCTCATACCCGTCTTCGGATAATGTAAAAGTATTATATGGTGAAGCCACAGAGTAATACGACTTCGGCACATAGATATGAAGAATTTTACAATGTGTGGGATTGTCTAGCCCCTGCATATTGACTTCGTGTGTAAAGTCGCTGTCTGTCCCCGTTATTCGGTTTTTGCTATTTATGTAGTAAATGGAACTTGAACGACCGCCTTTGTACTCCATCGTAGGTGCTTTTTATAAAAACCACCTACAACCTCAAAAATCTATATATTAGAAAATATCAAATGTATGTATCAAAATTACCATACCCATTCTGTGCTTTCAATTTTTCCGCTTCGTCTTCTTTTAAGTCTGTATAACCGCTGGCAAATTTAAATTTAATACCTTTCGCTCGCTCCATTAAAAACCTCATAGCAAACCATCCACACGTGTCCGAAGTATCACTCTGCTCTTTCACTTGATTAACTTTCATTAACAAATAACTATCTGGGTGGCTTTTATCTATTAGTTGTTTCATTTGTTGTTGAAAGTCTTCAGTCGGTTGATATTCAGCCAAAGGGTCATACACTTCAACACTCCTGTCTTTATCTAGACTTATCCATATTGCCATCCAGTGCTGTCCTTTTTTGTTGCTCGGGTCTGTATTCATAATAAATCCGTATCGCTTTCTGCTTCCGGGCTTCAACTTATAGATTTCATCACAGGCTATTGCTCCGAGATACCATCCATATTTTTTCATTATGTTGTCTATTTCATAAGTCATTAGTCCCCGCCCCTCACCCTCTTGCTGTGGTTGCTCTGGATCTGCTTGTTGTGGCTCTGGTGTCTCCGCGACACTCGGTGGTATGGTCGTATCCTCTGGTGGTGTTCGGTCTGGCGGTGTAGTCGTATCTGTTGCCGGCTCTGGTGGCGGGGGTAGCGGTGTCTCCGCGACGCTCGGGGGTAGCGGTTGGGGCATTCCCTCTTCAATATTCAAATCATTTGAAACTTGTTTATCAACATTTGGGTATATCGTCATTTTGTTCGTTAGAGTATTTACAAAGTCCTTTTTATTCATTGTGTGTTTCCAATCTTTGCGGATTAAATATTTTTTTTTTTTCGCTATTGAAAATACCTTATCAATTAATTCTTCTAATGTCTTCGCTCCACTACCTTTTTGCACATTAATACCCATATAATCTTCATATCTAGCATAATCCGCTACTTTTCTTTTTACGTTTTCCTTTTCATTTCCAACATCAATATTAAACCTTTTAATCATGTCAATAATCCACTTTGAAGTGTCTTTGTAATTTAATTTTTTATGTCCATCACTATCTAGTCTCTTTTTTAAAGCCTGTGCTAACTCTTTTATAGTAATGTTTGGGTGATAAGTTTGTGAAAATGCTGATATTAAAAATTGATTAATTTGTAAATGTTCAAAATGCTTACCCTTTTCTTCTGCCTTCTTTTCTTCCTTTTCAAGTTTTTCTTTATATTCTTCTGCTAACTTTTTCTGTTCCTCTAAAGATGTCGCTGTGGCTATAGCCATCTGAATATCTTGACTGGCTTTTTGTAAGTCTTTACGACTCATCTTTTTTATGAACTTATCTGTATATCCTGCTAATTTCAGTGTTTCAATATCTTTCTGCTTTTGCTTTTTTTCTTCCTCATATTGCTCTTTCGTTTTCAATGGTGCTTCATCTCCTAAATTAGGTAATGGCGGTGCTTGTGGTGGTGCTCCAAATGGCGGTGCTTGTTGTGGTGCTCCTAATGGCGGTGCTTGTGGTTGCCCCTGCTGTGGTGGCATAATATATTGATATTGTGGTGGTGGTGGTAATGCTTGTATCCTATTTTTTCTATCTTCTTCATATTTTACATCAACTATAAGTTTTTGCTCCCTTCTTAGTTCTCTGGCTTTTTGTTCTTGTCGTTCCTTAATATCTGATAGTTCATTGCGGTGTATCCTTGCTAACTCATCCTGCCTTTACTTAGCATCTGCTATGTCTTTTCTTTCTTGCCTCTTCTTTTCTTCTTCAGCATCCGCCTGTGCTTTTTTCTCTTTTTGGTCAATCTCATCAATCTTTTCGTATTTTTCCTTTCTGAGTTTGTCTAAGTGGTCATTAATGGCGGTTCTAGTATTTTGCTCAATCTCCGACAAACTCTGGACTTTTCTTAAGTCTTCTTTTCGCTTAGGTGTCCGCTTTGATTTTGGTCTGCTTAAGTATTTCATAAAAAGTTTAACAATTTGAAGTGTGCTCATATCATTTGTCTTTTTACCGAAATTAAGATAATATTTTTTACCCTTCTGGATAATATACGGCTTCCCGCTTTTATTTCTATAAACCCGCGGGGGTCTTAATTTCTGTTTCTTTGTTTTTTTGGTTTTAGCAACCATCGTATATTTTAAACAAAAAATATTTCCTTGATATTTTAGAATTGCGTTTTACTGCCCGAAGGGCGTAATCACTCTACGAGATGGTCGTGCTGTCGCACTCTCACTTATTCTAAAACATCGTTTCTTCTTTTTCCAAAAAATAAACTGGGTTTCGATGTTTGTTGAAGACGTAGTCTGAAACAAATATCATTTAGAATTTGAGTGCTCCACGTCCTCTCTGCTTACCATACCCCAGTCTTGATGCTACAGCACCAACACTACCTGCGTAAGGAACCCCGACACTACTTAATGCTCCCGCAGTCCTAGAGATTAACTTATTACCGCGAAGAAATTTATCAACGGCCATTGCGGTTTTGCCAACTTTTTGCCAGTTAATTTTACCGCCAGCCTGCCCCTTGCCTCCTTGCTTCTTCTTGCGACCAGTCTTCTTTTTGCCTCCAGCCATGTTTGTGCTTGAGTTAATAGTTCGTTTGCCGATTGTTGGAATGACTTCAACGCGAGTTGTTTTTACTACCATTATACTATGAAAAAAAATATTTAAAAATCAAATAATTATTTTAGACGAAAATTAAAATTCTTCCGTAATTCGTCATCAACACTTGAGACATAAAAAAATTAAATCTCTCCTTTGTCGCCTCGTGATACTTTTGAAGAAAATAATCAAAGTCAAAAGATAGGTCTAAGTGCTTATACACGAGTTCCATTTTGTCCTGAGATTGCCCCGGAAAGATTAATAAATAATCTAACTGCTTAATGGCTTCTGGCCGTAGGTCGTTCAAATACTGACTAGATATAATAACCTTACTTTTATAGTGTCTGTTCTTTTTTAACAAATCACTTACGGACTTGTCTCTTAATCCACTACCTAAATCATCCAAAACAAAAACAACCTCTGGAGAAATATACTTACTCGGCCTTTCTTTTGCCTCTGCGGTGCTCTGTTTCTTTTTTTCTTCTTTTCCGAAATAAAGAAATTGTGGTTTCTCTATTTCTTCTTTGTCTTGTCTTACTTCTCCTTCGTGTTGCTCGTCATGTCTGTTCAGTTTGTCTAACTCATAATCAATGACATTAACACCATCTGATTCAAGAAAGGTATATATTGCCATCGGGTTGCCTCTGTTCTTAAAGTGCTTAACCATTGCTTTATAAATGTAGTCCTTGTGTATCGTTGAAGCAATAATGACAATGCGGGTTTTTCTGTCTGTAGTCCGTTTCAGTATTTCAAAGAGTGCTGTCGTCTTACCGCTCTTCTTACGGGCGAGTAGAAATATGTTTGCATACGGCTCATTGAATAATTTATAACCTTTTGCTTTTTTATCTCCGTTTCCATCCTGCTTCACAGGCTTAACTTTGACATTGTTGATTTTTTGCATGATATTTTAGAATTGCGTTTTACTGCCCGAAGGGCGTAATCACTCTACGAGATGGTCGTGCTCCGCACTCTCTCTTATTCTAAAACATCGTTTTTTCTTTGTGGTTTAAAATAAATCGGTGTTCGATGTTTGTTGAAGACGTAGTCTGAAACAAATATCAGCCTACGAATTCCAAACACACTACAATTCTTCCCGCTAAATTTCCTGTGTCAATATTTCCGCTGTCAGTTTCAAGGACTTTAAATGTATATTGACCATCCGACCATCCGACAACACCCAAATTATAACCGAGGTTTGAAATGTTTGCTGTGGTGCTGTCCGCAAATGTTCCAATAATTCCAATTCTATCCATATAAAGAATTCTTGTTTTGGTTTCGGTCTGGTCGTTCATATAGTGGATAAATTTTACATTCATTTTGGTGGGTGTGAATGACATTTGAATATTTTTATTAAATGTTTTGCTTCCTCCAGCAAAATCATTGCTCAGAAAAATAATCCGCTGATATTTATAGTCAGCCATGATGTCCTCTATATTAGTGCTAATAAACTTTTTATTAATTAATATTTCTGCTCGGACTGCCTGCGACTTTTACTCACGGGTCAGTGAGAAAAAAAATGAGAGTTGTGCTTATTGTATTCAGAAAGGAATAGAAACAAAATTTAAATGTGTGTATAAGCCTATGAGTGATTGGTGTGTTAGTTTTGATGAAGCCATTCCTTTAATTTGCTCAAATGATGCTATGTGGTATAAAACTCAAGTATATGAATGTTCATTTCTTTGATATTTGAGAATTGCGCTTCGTGCTACGCACTCTCGCTATGGATTCAACTTGTTGAATCTATAATCTCAAACATCGTTTTTATACTTTAATGGTGGACGATGTTTTATGAAGGCACGAAGTGCATGAGTAAAATATCATTTCTTACTTGAAGAAGGTGATGGAAGGCAAATTCCTATGAGTAAGGTCTAAATTCCGACATAAGTATTAGCAACCTCACAAGGCAAGTTCTTTTCAGATAGCCTTACGATACAAAGGGTTATAATGGCTATAATGATACCCATTTGAAATAAGTATTTAATAAGTCGGCTGTCTGTCGGTCTGTTTTTTATACAACAACAATTCCAGTTATCTTCCAATTTGTGCTCTACTTTTTTTTCCTCAGTCTTTAGTTCTACTTCAAGAACACGAGACTTTAATTCTGGAGTTAGTTCGCCATCAATATCCATAATAGGTGGTGGTCTGTGAAGTCTAGTTGTATTATTTGACATTATCAATAACGGACACTCTGATTTCTGCTAATTGATTTGCTTGGTCTTGTAGTATATTAAGTAAAAGTTTATTTTCTTTTTCTAAATTAACTACCTTTTCTGATAATTGTTGAACGGCCTTAATTAACGGGGCAATAAACTCTGAATAACCAATACCATAACCGACATCACCACTATCAACACATTTAACATCTTCTGGATTAACACTCACGCCTTTCAATTTGTATTCTTTTCTTTGCTTTGGACACGGAACCATAATTGTTTCTTTTATAAAACCGCCAAAATCTAGCATATCCATTTCTGTTAGTATTTCTTCTAGTTCCTGTGCTATTAAGCCAGTCCTACATTTCTTTTTGTCATCAATCATACGATAGCAGACTGGATTTAACTTATTAATAAAATCTAAGCCTAAGCATTCCTTTATATCTTCCTTTTTTCTCCTATCAGAATATTGAATTGGATTAGACAATACCCATAATTGTCCATCGCTCGCTCTTAATGACATTAAAGCAGTATTTGAATTATTCTCCCATATGAACCCACTCGTTGAAGAACCATTCACTCTAAATCTAATAGCATAAGAAGTTAATCCTCCACCTCCTCCTGCTGGTGCTGTTCCTCCACTTAATGATTTATTATTCCCAGACTGGCTCATATAAATCCCCCAGTTTGAATCAGTAGCATCCCATACAAATATTCCTCTCGCATTCGTCCCGTCTGTTTGTCCTTGAATTGCTATTTTTGCCCCATTAGTTGATGCTAATTCCGATGATAGCACCCCAGAATATGTAATTCCCGCATTTGCCGTAATCAATCCTTTTGTCCATAAAGTCCCGTTTAATCCATTCAACGACATCAACAATTGTTCCGCTGAATTTTCCCATACAAACCCCATCGTAGCATCATTAGCAACCCTAAACCGAAAACTATACGAACTAAAATCATTTCCAGAAACCGCCAAACCATTTGCTAAACTTCTAGTGTTTAGAGCCCCACCAGATGCTGCATAAATCCCCCAACTTGTATTGGTTGTATCCCATAGAAATATACCTTTTGCATTTGTTCCGTCTGTTATTCCCTGAACTCCTATTTTTGCTCCACTGACATTCGTTGCTGATGTTAGTGTGCCAGTATATGTAATCCCCGCATTTGCTGTTATTAATCCGCTTGCGGTTGCCGTTGTTGTTGATATACTCGCATTTGCCGTTATTAATCCGCTCGCCGTTAGTGTCGTCGTTGATATCCCAGCGGTTGAAGTAATTGTCGTTCCTGTTATTGTTCCGCCATTTGTTATATTGTTTGAGTTCATATCCAAAGCACCATAAAACCGTATACCGCCAGCATTGTTAAAACGGACAATGTCAGACGAAGCACTTTTATTATCCAAAAGTTTTGAAATATAAAGTCCCGCCCCTTTTACATCAGATGCTACATTCGTAAATACATAACCTCGTTGGTTCGCGGTTCCACTTGTAGCGGTATTTAGAGTAAATAAGAAATATTGATAATCTCCTGATGTCTGTGAAAAGAATATATCTCCTCCATTTTGGTTTAATATCCTCGCACCATTATATGTTATATTTCCGCCATTAGTGATAGTTTGATTATTAAAATCAGCATTGTTCGTTAAAGTTAGATATTTTATCGTAGTGCTCGCACCATTAAATGTTTTACTTCCTGTTATGGTTTGGTCTGTTGATAGTTTTACATTTTGCCCGTCCAATGTGTCCGCATACCCTTTTGTCGCTCCGTCTGTTGATAATGTCGGAGTTCCAAGGTTGGCTATTTTGCTACTATTACAACCTAGCCCCGAAGCATTTACCCAACCGACGATTGCCCCATCAATAGTGAAACTTATTTTTTTCGCAGAAATTTCAAAGTTGTAATATGTTGCAGTTTTCATATCCAAACTAGCAATTGACCCGATATTACTGGTAGAATTGAAAACGATAAATGTTCCCTTTGTTGTTGAATTGATTGAATTTCCCGTTATTTCAACACCACTGCTATATGTCTTAATTCCTGCTATGGTTTGGTTTCCTGTTAGTTTCACATTTTGCCCGTCTAATGTATCCACATAACTTTTATTTGCTCCGTCCGTTGTTGCTGATGGTGTGGCTAAGTTTGTTATTTTGTTATTATTCAAAGATAATGTAGTGCCAGATGCGGATATAATTAAAGTATTACCCGAATATAACTCAACATACGAACCCGTTATTTGTATTGGATACCAAGTCGCTGTTGCTGTCTTTTGTTCGGCAATCATTCCTATTTTGTATCAAAGGCTATGCCAATACCATCAAAAGTAGTAGGATTGGATGAACCACTTACTTCCAAAGTTGATGTAAATTTTTTATTTCCTGCTATGGTTTGGTCTCCTGTTAGTTTAACCACCGAAGTATCAAGGGCGGAAACATCAACACCATCAACAAGATTAACATTTGTTATGATTTGACTTTTCATATCAATCCCCGCACTAGCATTTATTATGTTGCTGAATGTTTTGGTTCCTGCTATGGTTTGGTCTCCTGTTAGTTTAACCACAGAAGTATCAAGGGCTGAAACATCCACACCATCAACATTACCAACATTTGTAATAGCAAAACCACCCATATTTAAACTGCCCGTCATAGCCGTTGTGCCGTCTTTTGCTAGTTTTGTATCGGTGTATGCTTTTGTTGAAGCATCACCATCGTAGAATGGTGCTGGAAGTCCGCTGATTGCTGTCGTGCTGTTAAAATTTAAAACATTGCCCGTCAATGTTATTCCGCCCCCTGTTGTTGGAGCAAGAAGTATGGAAGAACCAACAATGCTTAGTGGATAGCCCGTTGCTCCACCTACCTCCGACGAATAAATAGAACCCATATTATTGTTGTAATTGAAGAATAACTTACCTGTATTTAATGGATTTGAATCTTTTACACCCAAATAAGTAGTAAATATTTTATTCCCTGTTATGGTTTGGTCTCCTGTTAGTTTTACCACAGAACTATCAAGAGCCGAAACATCAACACCATCAACATTACCGACATTTGCTACATTAAAAACTCCCATATTTAAATCTCCAAACATCATAGCGAGACCATCCAATCTAAGAAAAGGTGAGTTTGTGTTTCTCCATTGCCCTGTGCTATAAATGAGTAGTTGGTTATTGGCGGGTGTGCCCGTTATTGTAACATCGCTGTGTGTATCAATTGAACCATCCGCAGACACTTTATCATTATTGTCTTCGTGCTCAGATATCCAAGTATCAACATCTTTGGTATTTAATAAATTAACTCCTGTTATATTCAAATTACCGCCCATACTAATATTGCCTGTTTCATCAACATTTATCGGAAATGTTTTATTTACCCAGTTTATTGAGTTATATGTTAGATAACTATTCATTGCGATTGGTGCTGTAATGACTACATCAGAGAGTGTGTCGATTGAACCGAGGGCGGTATTCTTCCATTTGCCTTCTACATCATTATATGTTAAGTATTGCCCGCTTGCTTGTGCAAATATGTTTGTGTCTATCAAGTTATATAAACTGGTTTGGTGCGGATTGGAAGTATTGCTTCTGTGTTGAGTTGAGGCTTTGACTTCGTCATTATCCCTTACTCGTTGCTCTGTATAGTATAGATTTTTTCCTTCTTTTATGTCTGTAGTTGATTTGGTAGATAATCTTGTGTCAAATCGTAAATCCGTATAGTAGAGGTTCAAAGGGTTTTCATCTTCTGGCACTCTGTCTGTATTCAGACCGACTATGTTTGTGTTGGTAAGGTGTAAGTTAAGTATGTTTAGACTATCAACCGCCAACTCATTAAGTCCAAGTAATGATTTATATTGCGACATTATATTATTTATTTATTTATTTATTTAAAAAATACTAAAATATATTAATCTTAGTATAAATGCCGTCTCCCGAAGCAAGTCGTAAGAATTGGGGTAAGGCTGTGGAAAGTATTAAGAGTAAGAAACAGCAAAAGGTAGAAATAGCAAAAGAGAAATTAGCAAAGTGTAGAAAGGCTTATGTAGGCGATGATGAAGAGATGGAGGAAAAGATAAACCGCATGGCTGAAATGGGTGTTGCTAATGATATCATTAATGGAAAAGACCAAGATGATACACCAGAAGAAAGCAGTGATAGCGATGAAGAATGTGATTTTACTGATATCATTGCTGAAAAGATGGCTAAGATGAAAATAAGAAGAAAGAAAGCGGAAGCAAAGAAGAAAGTAAGTAAAAACCCTGTGCCTGAGCCTGAACCTGATGATAGCGAAAGCGAAAGTGAAGAAAGTGAAGAAGAAATACCAGTAAAGAAAGGTAAAGGTAAAAAGTCAAACATATCTGTTAATGTTTATAATCAAGCAGAAAAACCAAGCAAGAAAGAAAAAAATATTGATATCGAAAAATGTTTCTTAAAATTCTAATAATATACAATGGATAATAAACATACTCAGCAACAAGAAACTCCTGAGCAGACTGAGCGGAAAGAAAAACTTGAAGAAGTGGCCGAAATACATTTTCAATCAAAGCCCGCTAAGATATGGAACACGATAACCTCACCAGAAGCAAAACCACTAAGTCAAGTATTTATTGATTTAATTGATATGTCAAAGGTGGCGACAAAGAAAGGTAATGCTAACTATAATTTTGGATTAGTTGCTATTGATGTGTGTGGCCGTCGTGGGTGGATTGAGCCAGTCAAAAATAAAACAACTGGTTATGTCTTAGAAGGGTTAAAAAAAATATTTACTAAAAAAGTTCCTGAAAGAATTACTTCAGATAATGGCGGTGAGTTTAAGGGACAAGTCAGTGAATATTTCAGACAAAATAATATTGAACATAGAACTGTCCAAGTAGGCGATCACAGAACAATGGGTATAATTGATAGGTTTATTAGAACAATACGAAATGAATTAAACTTAATATGGGAATTTAATGAAAATTTTCAATGGGTTCCTATTATTCATGAGGTTGTTGATGCTTATAATAAAACATATCATACAACAATTAAAGCAGTTCCGATTAATGTTTTTGAAGGAACCGAAAAGAACACTCAGGAAATATACCGAAATCCTTTAATTAATGAATTCCCTAAAGGAACAAGAGTAAGAAAGGAATTAGAAAGAACTATTTTTTCTAAAGGGGACAAGCAATTCAGTAAAACTATATTCAAGGTTAAGGGCCGAAAAGGCTTCAAAGTTATACTTAGTGAAGAGGACTTAGTCCGGCCGTCAGAATTATTAAAGACTAATGTTGAAGAGCACCATAAAGAAGAAGGACCGAAAGAGCAATTATCGGACAAAGTAAAACAAATTACTAAAGAGAAAAAAAACGAAAGAACAACTAAAAAGAGAAAGTATTGACAGCGATAATATAAGAACTTCAACACGATCAAAAAAGAAAGTTGATAAATTAGACCTTTAATATTTTAATTATTTTTGGTTTGAATGTATTTCTTATGTTTCGCCGTTGTCTCGTGAATTTCTTTCCTCTTTATCATTATAGTTGAACCACATTCACATTTTATTTTTTCTATACTTAAATCATCATTTGAAAGATTAATTCCTTTCATTCTTAATTCGTGATTGCTTGATAAAAGATGTATTGTTTTGTAAGCATTTGTTGTCTCTTCACCACATTCACATATAAATTTTTCTTCATCCATTCCTTATTCAATTTATTTTTGTATTGTTGTTTATTTTGCTTAACTCGTTCATCATTGTATTTTTTCCAAACTTCATATTTAGGTTTTATGTTTTCTTCATAAAACTTGTTTGCTTCCTCTAGTGCTTGTTCTTTATTTCTTTTTCCATATTGTGAAAAATTAAACATCTTCTTTTTTACTTTACTTTCTTCACACCATTGAACTACAACAAATTCACATGAACCAAAAATTAATTTTGGTCTTGTTTCCTTTATTATATATACTCCTCCCTTTGAAATGTTGATAGGTTGCTCTTTTGTGTCTGTCATTTTTTATATATATGATATTATATTACGTCTTTAATATGAATATATATGTGTCTTTATTTTATTTATTTAAATAATAATTATTTAAAGGTAGCAGTTTTTCTTTCTTTTGTCTGTCTGTATTTGTTATAAATAGGAAGACGAAATAACGAATAACTGCTCTTAGTGGAAAAACACTTCTCACACCTGAGACGGGAAAAGTGAGGTAAAATAGACACTGGGGAAAGTTCAGTCCTTGGACAACTTTTCGCTTTTTGTATAAAGTAGTCCAGAGAGAAATTCGTAATAAGAGAGATTTTAATGAAACTGTTGTTTTGAACTTAGAAAGAATAGGTAGAGGAAATTATGAATAACGGCTCTTAGTGTGGTTTCTGTGATGAAACTGCATCGAAAATCTGCGCCGAAGTGAGACCCTATACTACTTTCGGTTCTCGAGAATCCCAGTTGTAGGCATAAATGTCATAACTACGTGTGCGCCAAACTGTATTGCATGATGATTTTCCACAGGACCAGCAGATACAAGCGCAAACCAAGCGAAGAAAGGTATAGCCAACAAGGAAAAACTGGGCATTGGGCGCGGTCCTTTTGGACGAGTTGTCTTGTCCCCTTCGAGGGACATACTTACTACCTCTCAGACCAAAATTCCTACAAAGATGTTCTAAATAAGTGGCGGACCGGCCTAGTTTTATAGGTCAAGATTTGGGAGAAAAAGGCACTTTTGTGAAGTCATTTTTTGGCAAATCAAGGAGTTTACATACACAGACATATATGCATATCAAACGGTCAACCAGATCTTCAACCATCAAGACTGGATAAAAAAAGAAAACAATCCTTGATCAACAGATCTATCAACCGTGGAATATATTACCCACCAATCGCGCACAAAAAATCCACATTCAGATTTAAGCCTTACTTCGTGATCAGTCCTGTTAGCATCATATATGCGTGCGTGCAGGGGATCAATGCGGCATATTAGGCATACGGTTATATAAATAAGTGTATGCATTATACATTTTCTTGCTTTTTCTTTAGTAAGTGCTCTTTAAGCTTACTCTTGAAGCTAGTAAGCTTCTCCGTCTGTGTGATATCTTTAGGTAGTTTATTGTATATGTTCGTATTAATCTGCGTATAGTAGGCACTATTGTCAAGATATTGTTTGTTTTGCTTTGAGTAACGGGTATTAT
>WBZZ01004423.1:77500-105000 GCA_019918135.1 Paulinella micropora
TTCGCACGGAAAATGACTAACACGCAATATGAAGATACACATATGTATAGGGCAACGTCAATACACTAATGTATGTTCAACACAGTGTCACTAGCACAACCAAGTAAACGGACGAGATGCTGACAAGCACAACGAAGAAACTAGTAGAAAATAAAACGAAATGAGTAAGTGAGCTATCCTACGTCTCCAGTGGAGTTCGGCAATATAGCAACACATAAGCACAACAAACAAACTTCTGCACATAGGCGTATGTCTCCTCCGCCAAACAATAACTCACACATACTCGCCGCAACAACCATGACGATAAAGCAATTCATACTCACCAAACAAATACGTATGTAAATACGATCCTCACACATTCATGCCCAAAGCTAACATGTATGTAACTATGATCCCCCACAAACAGGTATCTCCCCCTAACTCCTTGTCCATTATGTAAAGGAAAGAAAATGGACTGAGCAATACAAAATAAAAGTAATCAAGGGGGAAAATGGCCGTTCCACAAATTTGAAGCATGACCCGCCCCAGGAGGGCGACCCACCGTCCAGCCTTACAGGGAACTCCCCCGGCCCTTGCCACTGGGCACCTGCCCGACACCTGGTCCCAACGTCTAGAAACTGAATCAGATGTCTTTGACAAGGCCGAGCATTCACATAGCTCGCCACCTCGCCGCCATTTCCTCTCCGGCGCCTTCCACGTTAGTCACCGTAGACCAAGCTGATTAGCTCCACCGTCCTTTCCCGCGTCTACCCGGCGCAACACACTGCTATGCCATAACGACCAACTCCTGGTCTCCATCGGCCACCACTGCCACTGCCGACAAACATGCGCCTTTTGCCTCTCGGCCAACTAATCCAGAACATCCTGCCGACCGGTAACACCACCAAAAGCCATGGGCTCATTATGATGCCCTCACCCGCTGCTGACAATCCAATTTGGAAGGGAAGCAACCACCCCCCTTGATGGGAGAAGAAGAAAGACGTCCGTCGCGCTCCGACCATCATCAAGCAGAAAAAAAAAGGTTCCACATCGCCAGACGACTATGGCCTCCACAAACAAAACGACTGCCAAAGACTGGCAAACCTCCTACTGCACTATTGCAGAAACGCTCCAACCGGAATCAAAGTCCAAAGTCCGGGTCCGCACCGGGAACCATGTCAAACAACGACCATACGCCAAGAGCTCTGGCCTAACTAGCGATACTGTCACAACCCGCTCCTTGCAGTTCCTGCTCTCACGCTCGTCCAATCAACCACAATGCAGTCAGGACAGCCGCACCAACTAGTATTAAACGAAAAAGCTAGTGCCTTGCCTAGATAGTTCCCTGGTAGTACTACTACCGGTCCGGAAAACCTGACCTTCCATTCTTCCGGCGCCTGAGACAAAGTAATATTACCAAAAGGTCCCACCTGTTGCGCTCAAGTTCCCTTACGCTGCAAACTACCGGCACCGGCACCTTTGTGCCACCCAGCTACCATATGCCAAAAATAGAAAAGATGAAAAGATGAAAGGAAGTCGTCCATTTCCTTTCCCACAGATGACCACTCAGGTCCAGGTCTCGCGCGCGGCGCCCTGCTCCTCCTGCCGCGGCTCCACATCGCCGCCATGACCCCGCAAGGACACACCTCCGCTACGAGTTCACCATTCAAGTGCCGCTCAACCATTAGGCGCCCGTGCCTCAGACACAGACAATAAACATGTCCATGCGCTCGCTGCACTCCTGCTCTAGCCCTTATCCCCCCCCCCCCCCCACGGCCTAAAGTCCGCTTACGAAGAAGAGATGTAACTGGCCTGTTTGGGGTCTGTCCTGAAGACAGACCCACTGAAGTGCAGCTCCATTTGAGCCTTCTGCTCAACCACGCCCACCAGACGACCACCTTGTCGCTTACCACGTAGATCCCTGATTCCCTGCTGCTCCAGAAGTACCACCACCGGAGCCCACCGCCAAAGCGAAAGTAAAGATAAGTCAAAATTCTTGGGCCCCCTGAGCCCCCACCGGCAGGTATGTGACCCTTTTTGGTGTCACACCACTTGGCACACCCTGGCCATTCCGACCACACACACCTTTGTGGCCCTCACCCACAGCTCCTGCTGCACACGGCCTTGCCTCAAAGGCAATCTGCGCTCCTGCCCACCAATGACTTACTTGCTTGGCCAAAAGTTGTTGCTTGTGCCCTCCCCTTGCTCAAAGGGTAACACAACCGCGCTGCTGCGCCGCTGTCCCAAAATAATGTTCATCGCGTGTCAACACCAACACGCCACCGGGCACAGAGACAATCCTGCCAGTGCCCAAAAACACGACTCGGACTACATACCGGCACACCTGCCACCGTCTAGCCCGTCTGCAACCGGGGCTGACGAATGGGCCGAGGTCCGCAAACCTCCAAATGCGCATGTCCCTTTTTCTCCTTTCCAAAGAAGGGCAAAACCTGTCCAATGTCTATGAGTCTACCATGTCCACTAACTGCGGCTCCTGCCTCCAATAACTCTAAACCAAAAAGTCCAGTTGACCGAGGTTATCACCGTGCCCCACAACCGGGGTCACCGCCGCCGTCCAAACGAAACCAGGGCGAAAGCTAACCGCAGACTAACCAAACTAGGTCGCGGCTCCAGGCGCCTCCCTCCGCCACGCTCGCTGAGTAGCTCCCCCGAACCTGTGGCTCACACGACAACAGCACACACAAGATGTGCCTCTCGCTCGAAGCCGCAACAGAAGAACAAAATCCCGTCATTTGATAAAATAAAGAACGATCGCGAGTAGGAGGGGAGGCGGCCTGATTTGGGGTCTGTCACTGAGACAGACCCACCGTTGAACCTTGCCATCGCCGCCGCTGCTCCACGCCGTAGCCGCGCAGCCGACGACTCCACCAAAAGAACCACTGAAACACCGGGAAAATTTAGATGTATACTGATGATGAGCTCTCCAAGCTCAGAAATTTCAATTGCACCCGCCGATGGGCCCAACGTACGCGCGCCAACCAAAAGTTAATATTCCGCCAAGCCAGCAATTTGGCACAACTGTCCGAGCCGAAAACAAGCGCTCCACAAGAATAGCCCTGACCAGGAGCTGAAAGTCACGCAAGGTCCAAATGATTCCACAAAACCAGTCCGGTCAACACGCCCCGAACATGAACATCAACCGTGGGTCCCCTCATTGCCCTAATTCGACCATACTGCGTGAACTGCCGCCACACAAACGGCCGCCTAAGCGCCACCCGAACCAAACCGAGGCGCTACCGCCGTCCATCCGGCACCTTGCAAACAAACCGACTCCGTCGCCCCATGCCGAACCAAAGAAGACTGTAATGCAAAACAAAGCCAACACATGCAGCCACCCTGAAGGCTGCACGCCTCCTATGAGAAGTAAGAGAGGCCGGTCTCAGAGAAAGAGAAAAGCTGCCGAAAACGTCATCCAAACGAAAAGCCGGCGTGATATCCACCAAAGATCCAAACTGACAACTAAAGTAACTGAACTTAAACTTACTGTCCAACACGTAACCTATGTAGAGCCGCCCGCATTGTGCGCGGCAACTCCACTTAGACTACGTCAGAGGACACCAGCAGATACGCACACTCTCTACACAGCACACAGCTATGCTCTCTACTTGCAAAATAGAGATAGAGTTCAACACTCCGCTAGGAACTAAAACGACAAGTCAAATGTTCAACCGGTTGGCCTCGAACTGGCCAACAAACATCACACAAAGAAACCCTAAATGTTCTACCTTCCCAAGCTCCAAGACCGAGCTATGTTCCCCCCAACCTTACCCAAGGACCCCAAAGAAATTTCCGGCGCTCGTTCCAAAAGGCTCCCGCACCAAATTGAATGTGCTGTCATGGAGAGAATTGAGAGATAGGATGGCAGTCCTACCTCTCCTCCCACATGGTGCTACCTAGCGAAAGGACAACTGACATAAAGTCCACGAGACGAAACTTTCACCTGGCGAACAATGGGTACAGAGGGAGAGAAGGGGAAAGTAAAGAACGGAAAGAGAAATGGGTCCACTGCCTCACAAACCAACGGTAGACGTTGCTGCGCCAAGACCAAAGTTGCCCCCTTCACGCGAAGCTTAGGTCGGAAGCCATGCGGAAACCACCGACGCTCGCCAGCCATACGAAGATGCTCTCGCACAAAAGCAAAAGGAAAGCAATAAATAAAGGAATTCTGTGAAATTATTCCCAAACCACATCCTCAAAGTAACTTAGGGAGAAGGGAAAGGAAGAAAGACTGACGGCATTGGGATCTGTCATGAGAGACAGACCCACCGATGTTACAGCGCCATGAGCTCACCAGCTCCTTGCCCAAACGCTGCTCCCAAAATCCGAAACAGGCTGCCGTCCAAACGTCTTGATGAAGAACGCGGTCCCCGCCTCCAAAGGCCATACTAAGAGCGAACGCTCCGGGGCCAACAGTCCACGCGGGAAAAAACTCATATCACTTGCCACGTTGTTCCGTGCATCCCTCTCCCCCGACCCTCGCACCTAGCGTGAAGCCAACACTGCAGCTAAGAATCCTATGCCCGTCCAAAAGCCCAAAACGAACAGCTCTAGAAGAGCCGTCATGCTCTACCAGTGACACTGAAGCAAAGGGCTAACACATGGGCCAAGTTCCGCCGCGCAGCAATGTGGCTGCCGTCATGTGCCACCATGCGCACAGTTCAACACAGGTCCCCATAAGTCTCAAGATGGGGTAACAAAGAGAGTAAATATTAACACCGGTACCATCATCCTCTCTCCCCAAAAACGCGACGCAAGAAGAAAGAATAGCTGACAGTACGCCGCCAAACAACGCAGCCAAAGCCAACCGAGCGTAAAAGCACATAAGGACACCCCCCGGCACCGGCACGGCTAGAGGGCCAGAACAGGCACGTCCCTTTGAAAAAAAAAAAAAATGATGGGTGGTGCCATCTGCACCATGGTCGCCCCAACCACGACCAACGACAACCATAACGAACCAGAACAAAGAAAGAACGCAGAAGGGCATATTCCAACACAACAAGAGATAGAGAGAGAAACCAAATAGCACCTCAACTAGGCCAAGACAGCAACAGGCCCCACAGTCAAAGTCCTAACTTCAAAATTTTTTTCGGAATCCCATAGACCAGCCGGAAACAGATACACAGACACGAAGGCACGGACGAAAACAGGCCGAACACGACCCCAAGAGTCCAGCAGAGGCCTGGCATTGCTAATCCAAACCCTCCCCACACACCAGGGAAGCAAGCACATGCAAAAGGCCACCCCCTGCCGCATACTGTGTTGCCACCCCACAGCAACATAAGTCTCCTCCTTTCTACCACATAGTCAAAATACTCGTCATTCTTGCTTCAATCCATGGCCCACAGCCCCCCCTTCACCCCCCCCCCCCCCTCCACACACACACACACACACCCAAGGGCCAACCATTCCCGACTGGGGAAAAGGGTCCTCACCATTCCTGCACATACAACCACAAAGTCTGAAAGCGAACGGAGCAAAGCACACGAAAGACCAATCCAAACCCCCTTCCGGGTTGGCAGAGAAAGAGTACTAGTCCACGAAGCCCCAGAACGAGAAAGCACAGACAGACTGAACATAAAAAGAACTTGCCAGCAACTAAATAAATGTCATAGCAGAGAGCTCGCAGAGCATAAATAAATGAAAGTAAAGTCAGTTTCCATCCACTCAGATGCTAGGCATGGTCATGTGTGTGTCATGTTCTCAACAAACACTCCCCCCCACCTCAGCAAAAGCTTGAGACTGAATGCACACAGAGTGGGAAGCAAGAGGAACAATTCACTGACACCACACAGACACGCCAGCACACGAACAGGAAGTGAGGCCAACATAGCTCCATGAGCACAGCTCAACACATGAAAAATGTCCCGTAAAACACGGTGAAATTTGTGTATGTTTTTCAGCCATAGACTGAATGTTCTGCCTATGTCTATCTCAACCTGTGCTCTCATTTAACATCTCACCTTTCTATAGGGTGGGCTCTGGGCTACTCCTTGAATAAAATCTGAATGCCCCTTGGCTCTTTACACACATAAAACACTAACCCACCACATACCTATAATGTGTGTTTTGTTGGACCTCAAAGGTCTCTTGTCGTCCCTTGACTCTTGCATCAACACTAAACTGAACAAAAGGAATAAGTAGTTGCCACCGAAAAGAGCAACACAACCAGCAATGCCATGCACACAGACCCAAAAGAAACATGTTTATAAAGTTGTCCAACGGTGCATGCAATGAAACAAATGTGTGAGTGGGCAAAAGATGAATGTACGTGAAGAGCAAAAACAGCTGCAAGCAACGCCAGCCGGCGGCCCTTCCATGACCTGAAGCTGCCCAATGTCCAAACAGCAACAGGTCCCCCACCACACCACGTCAGCGAGCTTACAAATAGCTCCACTTTGCAGGAAAAGGTCTCAACTGTCTGATACAAGCCTTCCTGTCCCACTGGGGTCCCAACACGCAAAGCAGCGAACAGAAATGTCTGCTCCAACCCCAAAACAAAAAGAAAGCAGTCACCAACGCTCGGGTTCGCCATATCTGCTCCCCTTGCCATAGTCCTCTAGACTTATGCTCTCGTCAGAGCAACAAACCTGGGGGTAACTGAAGTTAATCCCTCCAACACCCCGTTATAAGTACTGTTATAACCCATGGTTACACCACTGATCAGAACAACTTTACATGTGTGGCAGCCACCCGGCTGATAAACATAATTCCCACACACCCTACTTCGCGATATTGTAGGCTTGAAACCCCCGTTTTCGGGCACTTTCCGGGTCGGTGTCTGACAAACAAACTAAAAGAGGTAGCGAGCCCCTACCCAAACATAGACCATCCCCTGAGACGGTGCGGCAAACAGTACAGGCTTCTGTAAAGGTCTATGCCCCCTAGTCTAACAACATACTGACGAGTACTGAGAAGCACTAGAAGGTCTTCAACGAACAGAGTACGCAATAAAGCCGCCTCTAACATAGACTGATTTTTCCCTCCTTCAAGTGCAGGGGTAATGTAGTCTCACAGTCTCCCACCGACAGACCGATCTAATCTGCCGGACGGACAAAGACGAGGCAAAACCACTCGTAGCTCCAACCAACAGTACTACCAACGATTCACAGGCACGCCAAAATGCCACGGAGCCACCGGTACCCGTAGGGTTTCCAACTAGTCCAGCTCTGCAACACAAAGCAGAACACAAACTCCGCAGCAATTGTCACTGAGGCATCACCCCCCGGATAGCCGGTAAAACGTACTCTTTTCCTGGTGACAGGTGCACCAGCCTGTTTTTCAATATTATTTGTCCTGATTGGACCTGATGCCATTTTATTCACTGAGCTAATACAACGAAACATCATTCTCATTCTTGATGACTGTGTTTGGTTGTATTACAGATTTTTTATTTAGCTATCGTTAGGTGCATTACACAACCAAATATTTATTACTGTCAACTTGCCTGCTGCTGTGTCTTTTTGGCAGAGACACAGACCGATGCGCTGTGGCCCTTCTGGCACTGCCGGAACAAACCAACCGCGCCAGCTTCGCTGGCGCGCCGGCCTTACTACCAAAAGAGAAACTGCCAAATAAAAAGTAACTGTCTCAAATAAATTTTAACGTCGGTTAACTCCGTAGCAAACCATAATTAAAGTTAAAGATGGGATCAGTAAATGCTGTGGCAAAACCGTTGTTCGAATCTCATTCGGATCTACTCTTTACTAAGTTGTACTTAGAGTGACCGGACGAAGAATGTAAAGTAGGGAATGATACCATGGCTTCCATCAATGTAGTAGGCCAAGACTTCATTCAGCGATATCAGAACAAGAGCTGATGGGGAAACCAGTGGGATTTCTTTAAAGGTGGAGGACGAGTCAAGGGAGTCGGTGGAGATGCCCCAGTGACGGGTTACGTGTTTCTGAACATCTTGTTGAAAGATGGAACTTCGCACAGACTCAAGTTTTGGATGTTCCGAATTTCGATAGACTAATCCTGATCTCTCTAAACGGGCTCAAACGAATGAGAACGCGGATCCATACATACGAAAACCACGTATATTATGGGAACGTGAGGTACGAGATTGAACCAGACCGGAAATATTGGAGCTTCCTTACAAGTTGTAAAGGTAAAGTGGATCACTCATTCTTTACCCAGGCAAAGGTGGAGAATTGGCATCCGTCTATGGATGAGATGGAGGCCCCAGTGTTCATGACAGACTTAAGCATGGAGGACTCTGAGGACAATTGGACCCAGATGGAAATCAGAGAAGAGGACTCAGATATGGAACCGGATCGACACATGATTCTGGAGTCAATCCAGAGAAGGTTGGATTACCTGGAGACCGAGAAACACAAGCTCTTGGATGGTTGCAATGGGAATGCTGTTCATCATTGCATGTCATTTGGGACAAAAGAACATGCATTCGATTGGAGGCAACTGCTTCTCGAAAGAGAGATGTCCGATGTTAGAAAAAGTGCGTTTAGTCAGATATCAGGGATTTATCACAAGACGCAATGGCCTACAATTCGCAATGGTCATGGATCAGATTTGTGGTCTCGCAAAGGACGAGAAAGTTCAAAGGGAGGAATACAACAGTGACATGAGCTTTGACAAATGGGAACAGCGCAAAAGTTCTGACTACAAGGAGGTATTGAAGTCAAGCAGCCCGGAAGATAAGGCTTAAGCGCTCAATGAAGCAAAAGAGATCCTGAGGGAAAAGAAAAGTTCATCGAAAGGTTCAGCCAAGTTCAAGGCAAAGCTGAAGGACACACTTGATGAATGGATCGAGGCTTTTGGACCATTGGAGTCTGGATCAGTCAAGGACTTCGAGGTCAATTTCGAGCGGAAACCAGGGGACTGCATGAAAGGGAAGTCGAGAGGGAGACTTAGCTATCATGAGGAAAAGATCGCGAAAGAGATCATTGAGGAACTACATGATCGAGATTTGATAGAGGAGAGACTGTCGGAAATCTCATCTCCTGTGACCATGGCCCCGAAACCAGATGGAACGCTCAGGCTCTGTATCAACTATTTCTGGATCAACAAAATGATCATGGATATCGACACACCGGTACCGGACATCAAACAAGCTATTAATAGCTTATATGGAGCAAAGATTTATTCAACGCTTGATCTCAAGAACGGATTCTGGCAGATCCCAATATCGGAAAGAAGCCGATGGTTGACAGCTTTTTCAATCGGGATGAAGACGTACGTGTGGAAAGTGCTACCTATGGGACTTAAGATCTCACCGGGGGTATTCCAGAAGGCAATGACCACTATGCTTGGTGACAAGTATGAGGACAAGAGTTTTACAGAAAGATATGGCAATACGGAATCCTATGCTTTTTGTTATATTGATGACGTGATCATATTTTCAAAGACGGAGGGTGATCATGTGGAACACGTCAGAGATGTATTAATAATAAGGCGAGTCAAAGCCTTTGGACTCAAGTTGAACCCGAAGAAGTGTGAGTTTGCGCAGGACTCTATTACTTATTTGGGATACCAGATCTCTCAAGGAAAATGCGCGATTTCAAACAAGAAGAGAAACGCAGTAGCTGAGATGGAGATGCCCAAGACCAAGTCGGAGTTGCATTCATTTGTCTCATTTGCTCAGTACTATGGGGAATTTATTCCGAGGTTTGCAGACGAAGTTCAGTGTATCCGGGAATTCCTAAAGAATGGAAGTGCTGAAGGGTCATGGCCAGCTCCAGTGATAAGGACTATAAACTGGCTCAAAGAAGAGCTATCAAGGGACCCGAAGGAGGGAGGCAGGGTACTGATGTTACCGGATTGGAAGAAACCGTTTGTCCTAGACACGGATGCATCGGGCTATGCGATTGGAGGAGTCTTACAACAAATGGATGAGGTATCGGGTGTGCTAAGACCCGTGACGTTCATTTAATTTAGTAGACAACTGTCCAAGGAAGAAAGACAGTATTGTACAAGACACCGGGAAACGCTAGCTATCGTTTGGGCCTTCAGAAGGCTAAGGGGACACCTGTGGGGAGCCAAGAACACGTTGGTAAGGACGGACCATCACAACTTGAAATGGCTCATGAGTCAGGATCAGAAGGGGCGATTAGCCAGATGGCAACAGGAACTGGCGGAATACCACTTCACTATCGAGTATCTGAAAGGAAAGGACAATGTCAAAGCGGATGCAATGTCCCGTCAAGGCAAGGACAAGATTGAGCGGGAGGAAATAAAGGAAGACGAGGTCTACTCAATCAGAGTAAGACTGGAGGATCCTGTTCATGATGGCACAGGCTATGCCCGATTCAGATTCACGGCACCGGAGTCTGTTTTCGCGATGTCAAGATACACTCTATCCTCGGATCGTGACTTTGACAAAAAGAAACCCAGAGGGTTAGTGTGTTACAAGAGGGAAAATTGGAAAAGCTCAGTTCATTTTGTATCAGAGGAAGCATACGCCTTTCAAGCGGCCACTGAACCGTTACCGGATATCTGTTGTAAGGACTAGACAGACAGTAGAATCTATGAAGTCTACGATGAGATCCTGTGGAAAGAAAGTGAGAAGGCGGACTCACTTTACGACACGCAAGATGTCATGGATTACGAGAAAACCTGGAAGGAGGTTTCAGAGGAGTCAGCTTTTCCGGATCATGGAGGACTAGCGTATCCATTAGAAGGGAAATCATTGGAAGACAGGGTGGAAGACCTAGGAGACCAACATCCCGACAGAGCTGCACTCGTACAGGAGGATAGGCTGGATATAAGAATCGCTTCTGTGGAGGCCTTCAAGAGACTGACAAAGTCAGATGCGGAATATAAGGAGTTTTTGGAACACATGCT
The DNA here is from genome assembly GCA_019918135.1 of Paulinella micropora. Lineage (NCBI taxonomy): Eukaryota > Cercozoa > Imbricatea > Euglyphida > Paulinellidae > Paulinella > Paulinella micropora. The sequence goes on from WBZZ01004423.1 coordinate 88,301, forward strand.
CAACCCGTCAGGAAAGACTCTGACAGAGAAGATCAAGAATCAGATGAAATATCTGACGTGGAAGGATGATCTTATCTGGTTTAAGGGCCCAGGAGGAGCATACGAGAAGCAGGAAGACAAATGGACAATTTGGGTTCCGAATGATTTGAGACTGCACATTCTGGTGGCAGCTCACCATTGTCCGTTGTCAAGCCATCCAGGATTTGAACGGATGAAATGGGCGGTTATGCGCAAGTTTTGGTGGCATGGAATGACCAAACAGATCAGGAGGTTCGTGGAAGGATGTGTTCATTGTAAAAGAGCGAAAACGGTATATCAACCGAACAAAGGACACCTGATGGAGTTCGACCTGTCGGCAGACATCTTTGATGTTATTCATATTGACCATGTGGGACCCTTACCAGAATCAGTGGATGGATTCAAGTAGGTTTTGACGGTTATAGACAGGGCATCTAACTACGTCATGACTGTTCCAGTCAAAGATGAGACCAAAGAGTCTACGATCAAGGCGCTCATTGACAATGTATTTTCCAGGATAGGAGTACCCAGGAAAATTACATCGGATCGCCACAAGACATTTATCAACTGGCTCTCTGAGGAACTCTGCAAGTACTATGAGTTCAAGTGGAAGTACGTGACAGCCTACAATCCTAGGGCTAATGGGAAAATTGAAAGAGTGCATAGAACACTCAAGGCCGCGGTCAAGACGTATTGCATGCAGAAGCAGACAGTTTGGCCGGAAGTCATACGATCTTTCACATTTTCGATGAACAACTTGCCATCGTCATCATTGGGAGGTCCGGAGAAGCTCAGCCCGAATCAGTTTGTTTATGGGAGGGTGTTGAACACGCCAATGGCAAACTTGAGACTGGGAGACAAGTGGGAGCCTCATGAGCTCATGGGAGTCCGACTGAGAGCTATTGCTGAGGCCAAGGAGTACGTGACAAGAGCCAGAGAACAGGCTAGACTTAGTAAGAAACAAGACGAACAGCAGGAGAATAAGTTCAAGCATGCGGAGTTCCAGATTGGGGACACACTTTTACTGTATGTACCTCACATCCCGGTGGAAATCAGGACAAGGTTTACTGTAAATGGCAAGGCCCATATAGGCTGAAGAGAACACCAATGTTCAAATTGGAGATGAGGAGATTGCGGAAGAGCATAAGAGGGAACAAAGAAGACAAGCTGTTTAAAGAGCGGGACTCTTCAAGACAGAGGATTCAGAGATCAAGGTGGGATCGATACCGATGGATACGGAAGAGGAATCAAGTCCTGAACCGACGGAGACAGAGGAAGTAAAAAGAGATCTTTTAGATCATAAGCATTCAAAGCTCGAACCAATCGGAAAGTTATGGTTATATGGTCAAGACACTGGAGGGGTCAAGTGGAGACAAGGATCCTTTTACCTTATGAAGCCTAATCAGAAATCCGTCGGAGATGATACGTTGGATGACCTGTATCTGTTAAAGATGGTTGGAAAGTTACCTTCAAAAGAGGAAAGAACGTTGGGGATTACACCCGTCATGCAATTCTGGAGGAGTGAGGAGGCTGTGGAAAAGCCGAAGGAAAGAACTTATTTACCGGTTTATATAGATTCAAAGGGAAAAGAGATCTGGGACGGGACGATCAAGAGGATGATGAGGATTTCACGCCATGGACTATTCAAGAGAGTCCAAGATTGGTACTCAATGCTCCTTTTGATTTGACCCCGGATATGCAGATTCCAGAACGGATACGGGATATTCTGTTAGATTCTGATTTTCCTTTTGAATGTCGGAGCCCCACCTTATGACAAGGTTACCAGAGGAAAGAAATGTAGGAAGTTGAAGCATGAAAAAGAGGCTGATAACGGTAGGAAACCAGGAAGGCCCAGGAAAGTTAATGTTGGAAAGCATCGAAGGGATAAGACTGAAAAGTCAAGTTCCGGAAGAACCCGAAAACGCGGTCGTGTTAAGTAGCTAAGCATCTTTCTAGGTAGGAATACCTAAGAAAAATAGCATAAGCTTGTCCAAGGGAGCAATTTTCTTTACGGAAACGGTAATGTTATTTCTGTTCTTTGTCACATTGATGATATGCAGGATTAGGTATCCTTTTTGCGGGGACAAGTCGTCTCAAGTGTACAGTTCAAGTGGAGGATAATTTTATTAATATTTGCCCGATAGAGGGAACTCGATCATATTTTGCTAACGCATTTATTATTGGGGGGGGGGGGGGGGCTGCGGATTTAGTTTTAGACGGATGTTCTGGCAAAAGTGAAATAAGTAGTCGTGATCCGGGGTCGTTTTAATTTTTCAAATCCTCTTTTCTCACAAGTCGGATTTTTCGGAGAGGGGGGATTGTTACCGGCCCATCATAACGACTATATTTTTAGACCTGAACACTTTGAAATGCCTGTGGACATCACCCCGAATTATCAGGTAAAAAACTTATTTATAAATTTCGTCTGGCCGGACACGTCTGAAATGCCAATTTGATCCTGGTCTTTTGGCGGCTTTTTGTCTTTGCGTCACTGAGCTAATATAATGAGACATCATTCTCTTTTTTGAGGACTGTGTTTGGTTATATTACCGACTTACTCTTCCATTGAGCTATCGTTGGGATAGTACATTTGGAGTCCATAGCTAAAGGCTGATTTCTTTTCTGATCTGTCGTACAGACATCAGATAAGCACAAATTTATTTTTCGCTGATCTGTCGCACAGACATCAGACGAAAACAAACACTCCTACTCATCCTCAAACAAAAAACTTACAAACAAGCAATCAATTTGTCACAAGCTGGCATAACCTTTAGCCCTTGTGCACATTTGGCTTCTGTGTGCTCTTCTACAAGACACCAGACCACACCTACTCCACTCCCTCTTGCTGCTTGCATAAAGCCAAGTAGGACAAGTGCGAAACAAACATCAGACAAACACACAGACAGAGGAAAAACGAGCAAAGCACTCCCACTCTCTGTTCTGAACCATTTTCCTTACATTTTCTCTGCAGAAACCAGAGGAGATTACACATCTCTCACACAAGAGCAAGACAAATATCGAAGCACTGTCCGACGACAGACTGACTTCTACAAAACAGCTCTTTTGACCAAACTATCGTTATCTCTGTGTAGGGCCTGACGCCCCATAACTATTTCAACAGAGAAAAGGAAGAAGGAGAAGAAGGTTGCATAGAGTGATAAGAATAACAGAGGAAAAAAAGAAAAAAAAAAGACGTGACTCTCATAACATAAGATGGAAGACGAGAATGAGCAGGCTGGTGTGACACCAACTGATTATGGTCCTAGTGAGGGAGGAGAGGAGCAGGAGACTCAGTACTCAGAAGAGAGGGGGGATAGAGATGGAGAGGAGAGAGAGGAGTATACGTATACAGCCGATGTAGAGTCGACAGGGGGGGGTAATGCACAAGAAGCGAGTGCAGGTCAGACTGGAGGATCTCCATTGACAGAGGCAGAGAGAGAGATGGAGGATGTTGGCCAGAATATCCCAAATACATGGGAACAGTTGGCTACATATGATGATGAAGAGTCATTCTTCCTTAACTACCCAACCTATTATAAAACACACATCTACATTCCTTAAGAGAAAAGGAATAGACCAGGACAAGGTCAAAGCAACCTCCTGATCGAAATTCCCTGCCTTGCGAAGCCTCTCTTCAACAAAGTGAGGTTTGAGCACGAAAGAGTGCCATTGCAGGATATCAAGTATGGCGACACTCTTACACTATGCGACATATACGACATATCTGCAACACTCTACGCTGCTGTGCTCGTTGCGGAATTTTATGAACGCACAAACATACAGTGGAAAAATAAACTCACAACTGCAGCATGGCTGTCTGTATGTGGTGTCCCCACTGATATCAAGAATCTAGAAAGAAAGTTCGAAGGTAGAAACCAAAGTGGCATTGAGTTTGCCCTTGAGGCTTTTGTAACTGCCTTCACACGAGCTTACAACGAAATGTACAAAGCACTGAAAGACAACACAAGGCAACATCCTGTTTACGAGGAGGTTGACCAGTCTTGTCAGGTGCTTGAACGCCTCACACAACTCCATAAGGGCCTCTTTGAGGGGAAGGAGCAAAAACCAACATGGAAACAATGGGCCCACACGAAGAATCACACTCTCATTAAAGGCCCTCTCACAACAATCCCAAATAATAACAGAGCTGATAAGTCTTCCATGAGAGAAAAGGCACACTTCCTCTCTAGTGCCACAGGGCTTGCACAGTTCGTGACTCATCTAGCACGACAGGTGAAAGAAGAAGAGACGAGACAGAAAGAGGAGAAGGAGCAGAAGGAGAAGATAGCTGTGGCAATGGCAGTAGCACGGGTGGCTCCACAGCCAACGGCTCCACCTACCACATCTAACCCAGCTCCCAAGAAAGCAGGAGGAGGACCCTCAGGAGGAGGACCCCAAGGGGGAGGGACAGTAATTAACTTGACTGACTCCCAGAAGAAAAAGCAGGCGCTGCAGGCAGCCCTAGCTAAAATCAAAATTGGGGGAGGGGGCCTTAAGCTCTATGCTATCACTGCCATGAGGCTGACACAGAGAAGACCCTCATGACTAAGCTCAATGAGATGGACAGATGCTTCCAGCAAAACCAGTGTGAGGTGGAGCAGGAGTATGAAGTCCTAGAACATCTCTGTGATCGATCCCTCCTTGGAGCTGGTTTTGATCGTATAACTTACGAGAAGTACAGAGGAGAGGAGGAGCTAGCAAGGAAAGGTGGACATGCAGAGATGAGTTGTACTCTGGCCATTGCTGCCCTCATTCGATACTTTAAGGCAAGTGGATACCAACACTTGTGCACGGGCACATTGATTGGGTTTGAAATTTTCGACTTAGTATCGGAGCAGTTGCAGTCTGTCACTCAGCTTGCATCTGTCTTAACAAATGTGGGCACCCAGTACACTCTCTTTTATAACCATAAAGCCATACTCCTATATTTGCTCAGTGCTTTGCACGTCTACAACAAAAATAAGCTCACACTGCTCATGCAAGACTGCAAAACCTTCGACAAGGTAAAACACTTGAACTTTTTGGAGATGAGCGTCTTTGAGGCCACGACTAAGGCCGTGAGCCCAAAAATGTTGTGGACCGAAGTAATGACCGCTTGTCAGAGGCTCGACAGCCAGACAGCATCCTTGATCGGTTCTGCATCGGCTTCTGCTCAACCGCAAGCCGCACATACGCAACGATCTCTAGGAAAGCGACCAAGAGAGAACAGTCGTGAAGCTAACACACCTTGTATTCGTTGGTGGGCACGGGCACAATGCTTCAAACACACAAATAAGAAATGCCCGTACAACCACGATGTCGAGGACACCCGCATCCGAAACACACTCCTCAAGAACGTACGGTCGGACGAAACCAACACCGTCGCCGTTCTGCGCCGACTGCGCAAGGATCAGGGGTGGAAATTACAGGATGTCGCGGACCATGACCACGAACTAGCTGACGCGATCAATTCTCTTTTCGCTAGAGATGATCAGAAGACGGCAGCCATAGAAGCCGCAAGTAGAGGAAGAGGTGGAACACGAGGAAGAGGAGGAGGGAGAGGAATCAATCGAGGAGGAGCCCCTTTCGCACGAGGCACATACACTCGGGGGGGGGGGGGAGAGAGGATTTGTGAGAAGAGGAGGAGGAAGAGGTGTATTTCAAGGTAGAGGAGGAGGAAGATGGGTTGGCCGAGGTGGATACGGCAGCGCAGAGCGCCCGTATCACAGAGATGGGGGCTGGGCAGACGGCTCGAGCTCAAGCTCGAGTTCCTCAGCACCACAGGCCTATGCGACATCAGGTGCAACCACTACCGACACTGATGCCGACTCAGGTAACAGATTTGAGGTAGTCCAATGACTAGAGAAGGAGGGAGAAAACAGAACAACATGCATTGCACGATACACCGTTGTGCAGGTCCCAACCAAGGGTACCAGTGAGTCTAAGAGCCCACAGCAGGCCACAGACCAACTCAAAGGTAGTACAATACCAGTACACCCATCACGACAACAAACAGTGCATGCTGCTAATAGGCAGGCGAGTAAAGCGCTGGCAAAGAGAAAGCAGGCGGGTCTGTCGCAGCCACAGCCGAAGAAAGTAAGAATAGAACCGGCAGTTAATCTTATCAACTTGCCGAGACAGACAATAGACAAGGAGGATGGAGGACATCAACCTCTCCTCACGGTCTCAAACAGAGAAAGCAAGGACAATCATCCTTCGCCTGTGAACAATACCCAAAAAGACATTACACAAACGGCGGAAAGGGAGGAGGAGGCGAACCTCGAGAAAAGGATACAGATTTTAGAACACAAGCTCCTTGTATTGGCCTTAAAAAGTCACCGGCCAGACGCTTTATGCTATACGAACCTTTTTTGTGAAACATTAAATACCTTTATAAACGTTGGTAATGATACTATGGTGAATATTAATATTGTCGGCCAGAAATTTACTACGAAACACCATGAGTGGTTAGAAACTAATATGAAAAAATCATCTGGCACCTTGAAAGGAGTTAGTAGTCGGACGGATATAACGGGCATCATCACTTTAAATTTTAAATTGAAATCCGGACGAGTATATCGAGTGGACTTGTACGTTGTCCCCGAATACCACGGATCTGTTCTTTTGTCGTACGACCAACTGGCAACAATGAACGTAGTGATTGATTGCGCCGCCAAAAGAGTCATATACGGCGTAGAGCCAGGAGAAGAATATACTGTCGACTCTCTCCATGCTATTGACTCATACGAGGCCCTACACCTAGGGGTAGCATCGGAAGGAAAACAGGTGGCCATTACACACGCATATGAGGCATATAAGCCAACGGACGCGGTGTCTAAAGATGGTTCAAACCTGTCAGACAAGAGAGAGGCGGAGGTTTATACGGCTACAGTCTCTACACAATGGGATAAAAAGTCGATAGACGATCTCATTGAAAAGAGGAAAGAGGAGATTATATGCATGGGAAAAAGGTGCCCATCGTTGGCGAGATTTGAAGAAGGAGCAGGGGCCGATGTATATATTACCAACGGGTATTGCTTTCACGTAAAGGTGGAAGAGAAGGACAGACAGGAGTTTATACCGAGAAGGGGACGACTCCCTGATATCCCGGCAGAAGATATTAAAAGCTTTATTACCGAATTCTGGTGACGAGCCTACGTGGCCGCGCTCACTGACAGAAGTGAAAAAGTGCCTGCGCACTCTTTTCGAAAATAATAAACCATATACGGTCATACTCCCGTACAATGAGAAGGCGATATGGGCGCAGGAGATACGGGACCGGCTTATTGATCATCCGATACCGGTGCCCTCACGGAAGCAACACTTAGTGGTGGCTTGTCGTCTCGGGACTCGTGAGCAGAGCAGTGCATACAAGCGGAAGCTCAGAGACCAGGACAAGTTGAAATTGATTCCTCAAGCATTGACATGCTTCGATGGTTTCTACACCCGAAAAGCTCCGTTGCAATATGCGAGATTAATAGATATGTTGGTAGGTCTGGCGGAGGACGACGAACCAGACACTGCCACATATGAAAAAACGGGAATGGACGATATATCAGAAGAAGAGTTGGGCTTGGAGGAGGACAGAGCACCCCTCAAGCATCAAAAGAGAATGTCAGAGGAGGAGTTTAAGGCGGCGATAGACGAGAAATTGGCAGGAGGAGCAGGTACGGAGAAGGAGAAAGAGGTTTTGAAAGAGAGATTGAAGGCGAACAAAATGATTTTTGACCCCCTTCAAGCGGGAGGTGTCAAGCCGGAAGACTTCACTGCGGTTATTTGTTAAATACCAGGTGCTGAGCCTTCCCCGGCGCCACGACGGGCAAATCTGAGTATACATGAAGCAAAGATCGCAGAAGAACAAGCACGGCAGTTACTCGACGAGGATTTCATTGAGAGATCGACATCTCCAATAGTTTCCCAACCGAGACTGGTGCCTAAACCGGGAGGAGAATGGTTAACTATGCCCGCGTCAATAAAATTTTAGAGGAGGAACGAAATCCATTACCTACTCTTGAAGAAGGAAGGCGAGTATTGCGGAACGCCAAGCTATACTCAGTCATTGATCTGAAGAATGGCTTCTGGCAAATTCCACTGGATGAAAAGTCCAGATGGCTGACTGCATTTGTAGTAGGAATGGAGATATATCAGTGGGAAGTACTTCCGATGGGACTCAAACAGGCCCCGGGACTCTTTCAGAAAGCGATGCAAAGCATGCTGAGTAGCAAATATGATGACCAGACAGAGGGAGGTTTCATGAGGAGAAGAGGACAGAAGGCGGGAGAGTACGCATTTTGTTACATCGATGACATTATCGTGTACTCCAATACGATGGAAGAGCACATCGACCATCTAACAGACATTTTCAGGCGTATCAAACTATTTGGCCTGAAATGTAATTTGAAGAAATGTCAACTCGCAAAGACAAGCGTGACATATTTGGGGTACGAAATCTCTTACAATAGAGTCTCGATATCCAAAGAGAAGAGGGAGGAGATCATGAGCCGGCAGAGGCCGAAGAATCGCACGGAGCTGCACTCATTTCTTGCGATGGCGCAATATTACAGCCAGTTCATACCCAATTGGGGTGCAACTCGGGCTAAGTTGGAGAGAATGATCGACTTCGGTGATTTTGAGAAGTGCGATGATGAAGCCTTAGAAGCGTACAACACGCTCAAAGATCTCATCTATAAAGATCCGAAGGATGGCGGACTCGTGCTGATGATGCCCGACTTTTCGAAGCAATTCGTAGTCGACACAGACGCATCAAAGTTCGCGATCGGCGCAGTCTTACAACAAGAAGATGAGGAGAAAAAGTTGCGCCCGATCATGTTTATAAGTAGAAAGTTGTGCTCGGCGGAGCGAAACTATTGTACGAGACAGAGAGAGGCATTGGCGGTGGTCTGGGCCCTCAAACGGTTGAGAGAGTATTTATGGGGTGGACCTCAGTTTATAGTAAGGACTGATCACCAGAATTTACTATGGCTGATGAATCATGAACAGACTGGCCGTCTAGCGAATCATGAACAGACTGGCCGTCTAGCGAGATGGCAGGCATTCTTGTCATGTTTCAATTTTACAATGGTCCATCTACCCGGCAAGCGAAATGTTGTCGCTGACAGCCTCTCCAGGCTAGAGTTTCACTCAGAAGTGGCAGCTCTCGTATCATCAGCAGAAATGGAGGATCTATCCCCAGACTGCACATACGAAGTGCATCATATCGAGTCGATGCAGATGGCGAGAGGGGTCCGATATAACCGATCGGGTCTACGTCATAGCCCGCAAGGTCCGGATCATGGGATATGTTGTACAGCACATGTCCTCGAGGATGCTGAGTGGTCCTATGAAGCATATGAGAATATGAAGGCGGAGATAAAACAAGAAGAGATTAAGCAAGAAGCATATGCGGAACCCCCGCAGGAGAACAAGGAGGAGTTAGACGAAAACCCTGAGAGGATAGGAGTGCAGCTAGAGGATGGGACTATCCACATAGCCTCACCCACTGCATGGAGACAGCAACAGGCTCTCGATCCGGAGTTCAAAGATCTAATACAGCTATACAAGAACCCGAACGAGCTGAAAATGACGAAGGAGATTAAGGAGCAACAGAAGGAGATGGGGTGGAGAGACGGTCTCTTGTGGTACAAAGGCCAACACAGGCGCTATGCATCACAACCAGACAAATGGACTCTCTGGGTTCCTGAGAAACTCAGACACATCATTTTTGTCGCTGCTCATAACTGCCCACTACTGGCGCACCCGGGCCGACAAAGAACGCATATGTTCATTTCGAGACGATTCTGGTGGAAGAAGATGAAGGAGAATATTGATGAACAGGTCAATGCATGCATCCATGCAAGACATCCAAAACACCATTGAAGGCGAATTTTGGCCTGATCGGGACTTTTCCTTTACACTTAGGAATGTTCGAGTTCTTACACACTGATCATGTAGGACCTTTCCCACGACGGAAGGTTACAGATACCTTCTAACGGCCATAGACAGAGCCACCAACTATGTATGGGTGGTCCCAGTCAAAGACGTTACGGGCGAAACAACAGCCAAGGCGTTGATTGACAGGATCATCTCACAAATTGGGGTGCCGAGAAAAATATTCTCAGATCGAGGCTCTGACTTTAATAATGAAGTCATCGACAAGCTATCTGCATATTACGGCATGAAATGGCAATATGTCACCTCCTATAACCCCAGAGCGAACGGCAAGATAGAGCGGGTGCATAGACCCCTCAAGGCCGCGCTGAAGATGTATTGTATGAAGAAGGAGAACCAAAAGGCATGGGTGGAGGCAGCATCCTCGTTTGCCTTTGCTATGAATTGCCTACCCTCTACAACGTTAGGTGGTTCAAAAGGTTCCGTCTCGCCATACCAATTGGTATATGGGCGTGAGCCCGCCATCCCAGCCTCACTGCTGCACCCAAAAGATTCATGGGCAGATCAGGATGATCTGTTTGGGGTGAGACTTCGGGCGAAGATGGAGGCGGAGCAAATAGTACAGGCGCATAGGGAGGCGGAGCGCAGGAAGACTGATGCTGAAGGTGTCAGGCAGGCACACCTGGATCAGGTCAGATTTCAGGTCGGGGATATTGTACTACTGTATCATCCTCAGGTTCCTCAGGGAGTCAGCTCGAAGCTGTTCATCCACTGGAAAGGACCATACCAGATCATGGAACAGATGGGGCCTTTGAATTATAAAATCAGGGGCAGAGGAAAAGTTCAAATAGTCAATGTACGAAGGCTGATTAAGTATGATCCCTTCCTACTTGAAGATGAGTCCGTTGATCAAGCACTCAAACGGATGGAGGCTGACTTTAAAGAGGTCCCACCAATCCGTCAGGAGGATATCTCGGAACGGGATGCCTACAGGGCGCCAATTGCGGAGAAGGAGGAGGCTGAGCTGGAGAACAAGCGGGCCACCGACCGCAAAAGTGCGGCGGGGACTCAGACCCGCAAAAGGGTGGAGTCGAACGTGCCGGAAGGAAAGTTCACGGAGGCGCAAATAAGGAGAGCGCAAAATGACCTTATCTACGACTGACCGAGAAAGGCGATAAGGACGGCAGGTTCGCAAGGAGTCCATCAAGAGGGGAGCGATGACGGAGATCAAGACCCTCGCGCGGGCAATGACACTCTCGTTCACCCTAGTTGGAAAGAAGGAGATGCGATTGGACATATTTCATGGGCCGAAGACGCTTTTTACTTGGTGAGGCCTGCGGCTCAACACGTAGCCGATGACACGCTCTCAGATTTATATCTCATGAGAGTCACGGCAGTACCTCACAAACGCCATACGCGATCGAATCGAATTTCGACTGCGGCACAAATAATACAACCAGTCTTACATTTCTGGAGGAGTCTGGATCCAGTGGAAGATCCTAAAGTAAGACAATACCTTCCAGTACATAAAGACGCCAAGAAACTGAGACATGGGATGATACCATATCTCCCACAGATAAAGATCATACCGCGTGGACCATACAAGCACTACCACGAGGGGTGCTGGACAATCCTTTTGACTTGGCACAAGGCGCAATCCCTCACAAAATTTGGGACGTCCTCGAACAGTCTACCTTAGACTTTTTGGTTGGAGGTCCTCCACCAGGTAAAGGAGTCCGCGCGCGTAAACGGCGTCTATAGTAAGTATTTTTTTCTCTAGAAGTATTGTGGACCTGATCGATTGCGAACATAGCATTGATCCAATATCGTCCCGACAACCTTACTTAGATATTAAAGCTACTACAGCATTCATTCTTCTAGAGATTAACAAGACACAGCTGACAAAAAATAGGCATTCTATTCTCTTGCTTCGGCAGAGACAGACGAGACGGCCACGAAACAGCACCGTTACGGGATCGCTATTTGAGTGAGCGATGGTGTTTCCTGGATACGACCCGCATTAGTACCAGAATGATGATCTCATTAAAGACTCTACAGTCTAATCAAGAACTGATATATTTTAATAACATGAACTGCTACACCGGATTCCATCGATCTCTACTTGTATCGGCATATCGCAAGGTTAGGGCGCACTCAACCCAACTTCGGATATAGTCGTCAGACTTGATCACCTGACACTATATTAAATGATACCGATTTATACAAGGGTATGTCTTCACAAAAAGTAAATGTATTTATGGAAACCGACGACCGGTTATTACATATATATGGAAATGGCGACATTACATTATCACTCAACCAGAAAACATTATACTTGGACATACTGCACAAATATCTTATCGACAGAAGAAAGAGGAAGATTTTAATATAGATACTGAATGTGCTAGAGTATATATACGATTGGTACCGGGGCAAGTATCATTGTTGTTTTATAACGGCTAATTCGTAGGTTGATGTATCTTCATACATATTTCTAAACGAATCTTAGTCAGAAAAGAAATCAGTTCAAAGCGTATTATGTCGCAAACGAAGTTCCGCCATAAAAAACTGGGAGTGGGTACTGTGGACATCACCCCCCGAATTATCAGGTAAAACTTTCAACTTATTCATAGATTTCGTCTGGCCGGACACGTCTGAAATGCCAATTTGATCCTGGTCTTTTGGCTGCTTTTTGTCTTTGCGTCACTGAGCTAATATAACGAGACATCATTCTCTTTTTTGAGGACTGTGTTTGGTTATATTACCGACTTACTCTTCCATTGAGCTATCGTTGGGGATAGTACATGCCACTATTTAAGGAAACTCATCTGGTCTATCGTTGATAATTCTGTTTTACTCCGCCCCTTTTTACAATGAAGGTACAGGGAAGAACAGAGGACGTTCTCATTACTAGGCTATACGTTATCGTCACACAGGCACATAGACACTACCACCAAACGGTGTAGCATACTGACTTCCTGATGATCATCCTCCTTCTCTTCTGCAATGATAACATGTACAATAAGAGTGAGAGAAAGACAGAGATGAGACAAAAACAGAAGGCACACAACACACACACAACACTGCTTCCCAAACAGTTTATGTGCTATGTCTGTGTCTCCTTGCTATTAATACTTTGTTCAAGTCAAACCTTCAAACCAGACGTGTGTACTCCTATTTCCTCACACACAATCTGTTTCTATCCCTCTCCCACTAAGGGAGAATCCAACTAACTTAAACAAAACTTGAAAAAGGTCAACAACCTTTTCTGTTCGGATTTTCAAGGTGTCAACTTCAAAACCCCAAGAAAATCAAAGCGAGAAAAACGTGAAAAACTTTGGCTTTTCAAGCAAGTTGTGAAGCTCAGTCACGAAAAGCAAAGCAAACCACGTTCAACTTTTGTTAGCGATTCCAGATGTAACCGGAACAGCTGCTCTGACACTTAGTCGTCACTCAACTGTAGAGCGGCAGACCAAGCATAAGAGTCAAGTAACGACAAGCCGGACGACACTCAATGCCACTATGTATTGTGCGGGCCGGCCGACATGGCTCACAACTGTAACTGTAAATAAATTTTTCTTAGCAAGTAAACGGCGAGCTCAATCGAGTAAAAATAAACTCAAAATACTCTTTATTTTGACTCATAAAATTTAGATCCACTTAAGTGGATCGAGTAGACCGTACACTTAACGGTTAAGATGAAAATATAAAATCTACCGTAATACTTGAAATACTTTATGATATCATTTTTTGAAAACGAATGATTTCTAATTCACTTGTCAATTCAGTTCATTATTATTATTATTAGTATGATACGGGCGGACACAATGAATGAACTATTTCTATATTCTTGAACACTCGTCACAAGGACCTCGAAGTTAATGGGTCGCACTCCAGCTATTATTCTATAATAGCTATATAGGGACAAGATCGCACAAGTATAAAGTATTGATAATCCCAATAATAATAAACACCATCTGATCTAGACCTCATTTTCTCTGGTAGTTGAGATAGGAGCATGCTGAGCACATTTGAAACCTCCTGTGCTGAGCTGTCCAATGATGCATTCAGAAGTGCTGGGTTTACAATGATATGATGAAAGAAAATATGATATTGAGTGTATATATGTGATTGTATGTGATCAAGAATTTTCCGAAGAAACAAATTGAAACAACGTTGGCCCCACCTGAAAGTGATCCATTGATAATTCAAGACAACGTACTTCTAGGATATAGCAAACGCTCCACACCAATCAAGTTAATGATAATCGAGATAATCATGTTGGTGTGCAATATCGTTACAGCAAATAAATGTGATGTCGACAATGTCGTTATGTATAGGAGGGGGTCAAAGGTACAGGGACTTCGGCATCGTCGATAATCGGCAAGACTTACGCGGCGCCATCAAGCGCACAATATCGGCAGTAGTAGCGTACATGCCCGAGGGCAAATGTGGTATGAGAAAAATAAAGTTAGGGATAAGGTAGACGGGCATAAAATACAATAAAATAAATCTTTGGTCACGCGGTAACAACAAGGGAAATCTGGCACTATGTTACTATGCGGAGGAAAATGATATCAAGATAAATAAAGCATGGGAACTTTGTAACTGGGTCTGGGTCGTATCTACGCCTCGTTGTCCTGGGGAAGCCAGTGGACGCCTTCTCCCTCTTCGATTTTTCTGGGGATGGGTCGCACCACCATGAAAGGCGAGCGTTGTGCCGAGGCCACCACAAACGAGGGGCTAGAAGGTATGGAATCTTCCGGGACTTGCTGTGGACGCGAGTTGGATGAGACCGGGCTGGACATCGAACGCTGGGCGACGCGCCGGTAGAGGCTAAGATTTTTGGGGATTGGAATGGTGGGCGCGGAATCGCGTCGTGCTTGGAGTGCGGGGCTGCGGGAACTAGCAGTAAATGCGGGCACAGCGACAAGCCGCCTTCTCTGCGCCAGCACCGGGCTGCTGAACGGGCTGCTCTCCACGCTGCACAGCGGGCTGTAGCTCAGGGAGGTCCGTCTGTACTGCGTAGGGACACTCTGGGCCAAGACCGGGCTGGCCACAGAGGGGTTGACGACACGCTGCACCAAAGCGGGAGTGGACGAAGGACTGATTACAGGACTCATCATAGGACTCCACGTGTGCGCCTCTACTGCACGGCTGACGTCACCATTGCGTAATGCTGGGCTAAGCCCCGTCGACCTCGAATCCGAGGGGAACAACACGTGTGCGTTGGCTGCGGGCAGGCGACGTGCAGTGTTTCCTTGTCCGAGTTCGGGTGTGATTTCGTGTTCATCCTGCATCTTGTCGCTGTCAATGTTCTCCGTGCTACTTTCGTCGTCGACGCTCATACGGCGTTGCGAACTTTCTTTCTTCGGGCTCGGGAGCTTGGGGCTCGGCGGAGCTGTTTTGACCGGTTCGACGACCAAAGCTGCAGCAGCCAACTTGTCGATAGAGGATTCCTCGCGTTCCTCGCGTTTTTCAATAGAAGATGTTTTTGACTTAGGAGACTTGACGTGCAGGTGGAATCCACACTCGGTGCAGAACTTGGAAGTGGCTGTGTTGGGCTCGTTACAGCTAGGACACTTATTATCCTCATCCGAAGACTTGGGAGCGGACTCTTCCTCCTTGTTTTTATCTTGAGGGCGGCGATATGGAGAAACTCGAATGGCCTTGCGAACATTTGAACGTCTACGCGTAAACTCTTTCCCTTCGTATGATGGGTGGTGAATGCACGTAAGTACTGCGCACCTTTTCCTGACCGCACCATGCTCGCACACGCGACAGTTGGCGCATGGGCAACGAAGTAAGCATGAGGGACACATCCACTTGCCAGCGGTTCGGAGCTCGGGATCGTAGAGGTCAGGGAATTTGCGAGATATACAACGCTGCAAATGGGGAAAAAAAAGGTCATTTGTGACAAATAAATGGTGACTATTCAAATAAGCGAAAAAGAATGACCAAAAAAGTTCATGCCATCATACAACATGAACGAGACAGCTAGCATTAGGCAACAATATTAAGAAACCATTTTTCCACGGAAAGGCAAGGCGAGGACAGTTTGTTTGGTTCAAGGCCAAGATGTTGTGCCTTGTTGTTGTTGTTGTTGTTGTTGTTGTTGTTGTTGTTTCGGGCTGGAGTTCTGGCTGGGGAGGTGGGTGGATGGTGAGAGCCAACAAAAGCCAACAAAAGCGCAAAAATTCGAAAATATGACAACTTTGTCATGTTTCCACATGTTGCCTGTACTATCCAAACTTACGTCGCACAGTTTCTTTCGGCACGCTCGTCCGTTTGGCTTGATGGCGGAGCAGAAAAAAAGTCCCAGCTCAACGAAGCCGGTGTGGCAGAGATGACAACTGTTGCCTGCTCTGGACATTTTTGATATTGCTTTCGGAGGTTTGCCTTGGGAGGAAAGGGAAGGTGTGACAGTGACACTTGGTTGGTTGGGGGCGAGTTTTTTTTTTTAGGCAACTACGATAATCTGCGTCGAAAAGTACAACCAAGCGACCCCAGTCATCTCGTGTTCTTGTCCTTGTGTCCTGCTGTGATCACGTGGTGAATGAAACTTCAAAATTATATTATGCGGCGAGACCCCATAAATTAGCCGGTTTTATCGGCGAGTCGCATATGTACTTTTATGGGTCAGCTTTATCGAATTTATTACCCACACAAGTTGTTTCCACAAATATTCCGTTTTTACGTCATTTTTGTTAACGTAATTTGATGAGTCACTTTTCAACACCGTAATTATCGCTTATGGTTGCCGACGGCTTCACAGTCAGATTTGCACAATGGCCCGAAAACGCCAATTTTCCCCC
>WBZZ01004423.1:110000-179710 GCA_019918135.1 Paulinella micropora
AATTAGTGAAAGTTACTGCAGGTCCTACTTGACTGACTTTGAATATATTACGAAGGCTACCTCTAACTCTATTTTGTGAAACTTAGATCATAATGAAAACACAAACTCAAAATATACTGTGATTATATACCACTTACCCTCAAGCTCCGACTCCGAGAAGAATTGCCAGACGTAGCTACCCCACTATCCGCGGCAAGCATATATTGTATCAACATGATTAGACTATATGCAGGGCTGCGATCCCACGGCACGGTCTAGTGAGGCCAATTGATGAAGGGCCTCCGCAATGCTTCCCGTCGTTAACCAGCAACCGGCGGGGCGTCCCCCTCTTACCGGTCGTCGACTCAGCTTCCCACACTGAGACGCAGAATTTAACAATAATGAGGACAATTCCCGCCAGTCCAAACTACCGAAGTCGATTAAGGACTCGGGGACCGTCCCCTCCAGGAGGGGCAACTCGCGACAGCTCGCGGCAGATGCACGTGGTCACCGTGGTGACCGGTGCCTGGAGCACCGGTGGGACTTTCAACTGGTCATGAGTCTGTCATGTCCGTGGACACTTTCGTGTAGTAGTGGTTCATGTTTTGTAGGACCTTGGTAGGTTGCTCGATAGCAAGGGGATAGTATATTGTTGCTATATTGCCGAACTCCACTGGAGACGTAGGATAGCTCACTTGCTCATTTCTTTTTATTTACTACTGTTGTCATCGTTGATCGCTGTGGGACACTGACTCGCAAGGGAGTCTAATTAAGGGGGAGCATTAGAGATTTTTAATTAAACCCTCAGCTTCCTCCTCAGTTATGTACACTATTTCTTATATTATCCGTTAGTTGTAGTTGCTACTGTTATTGTATCGTTATTAGTTATTAATGCAGTCCTTTTGAATACTTGTTCTGGTACTGGTGGCACCAGCTTTTTACCATTACTCTTTTTACTACTACCCATGTCAGTACGTTTCGTGTGTCATTTTCTCAGGACAGTCTATCGGAGGCTTTTTTTGACTTCGGTAGTTGAACAGGCGGGAGTGATTGTTCGCATTCTTGTTATTATTAATAATAAATTCTTCGTTCTGCTAAGTCTACGACCGGTAAGAGGGGGAC
Source organism: Paulinella micropora (assembly GCA_019918135.1). Classification (NCBI taxonomy): domain Eukaryota; phylum Cercozoa; class Imbricatea; order Euglyphida; family Paulinellidae; genus Paulinella; species Paulinella micropora. The sequence goes on from WBZZ01004423.1 coordinate 111,102, forward strand.
GCCCCGGTTGCCGGTACACGACGGAAGTCAAGTTGCGGAGGCCATTGTCTATTGAGCGGGAGTCTACTACTACGAAGTCACCTTGAAACAGTGCACCGGCTTGAAGCTAAACTAGCTTTCGTCAAATATTGTATTATATTAATATTATATTGAAGTGTAGTAGTATTAATAGATGATTAATATCATAAAGTCTGCGACGGTCGGAACTTGGAAGTCCGAAAAAAAAACTGTTGAAAAAACAAAAAAAAACAACTTCAAGTCAAGTGACCACTAAGCTTAATAATATTATAGAATACTTGCAACTCATAAAGCCGCACTGGCAGTGAGGCTCGGATCTCCTTTTGCCAGACCCGGCCGCCTTGGACACTTTAGGATCAGTTTTGATTTTTTTTAATTTACGCAAGCACTGTTCTAATAGCCTTGAATACTTGCCACCCGTAGAGCTGAGTAGGAAGCAGAAGAGCCTATGATAAAATGGAAGAGGTATCAAGAGATACAAAAATAGAAACATGAAGTGTAAAAAAGAAAGCAGTCACACTTTAAGGTCATGCAGAGACCCGATGCAGTTTAGCGTCATGCCGAGGACTTTTTCTGACATTTTTTTTTCGCAAACACTTTGATCAGTATTGATATTAATAATACAATGCTTGCCACTTGTATGAATAAGTGGGAAGCGTAAGAGTAAAATGGAAGTGGTACCAAGAGATAATCTGTGCTCTTCCCGGGCCGCTTTTTACTCGTCTCCGAAAAATAATAATCTCGTCAAGCGGCAAGTATTCAACTTGTCTTTTTACGCAAACACTGTTTTACTAATAATAAAATACTTGCCACTCGTAGAGCCTGAGTGAGACTCTTGAAGCAGAAGCGATAGAATGGAAGTGGTATATATCAAAGAGATACAAAAGCGGAAAACGAAGTGAAGCGTAAGAAAAAAAAAAAAAAAAAAAAAAAAAAAAAAAAAAAAAAGCTTTTTTTTTTTTTTTTTTTTTTTTTTGGTTCTTTTTTTTTCTCCAAGGAAGAGAAATAAGAGGAAAAGCAACAGATGGAATTAGGAAAAAGGGAAAGTGACGAACTGAGAAGGGAAAAGAAGAACGCGTAAGGGTACAAAGGCAGGAGAGCACACCTTACGCGTTCTTCTTTTCCCTTCTCAGTTCGTCACTTTCCCTTTTTCCTAATTCCATCTGTTGCTTTTCCTCTTATTTCTCTTCCTTGGAGAAAAAAAAAGAACCAAAAAAAAAAAAAAAAAAAGATTTTTTTTTTTGGTTGTTTTTTTCTCCAAGGAAGAGAAATAAGAGGAAAAGCAACAGATGGAATTAGGAAAAAGGGAAAGTGACGAACTGAGAAGGGAAAAGAAGAACGCGTAAGGGTACAAAGGCAGGAGAGCACAGAGAAAGATATATATACATATATGATCATTTATATTTGATAGACATGTCTATGTTTTATATTATAAAATAAGCATTATGAACATAAAAAACAACATAGGACACATCAAAAACAGACATTCAAACATATCAAAAACATAACTTTGTTTTACAAAAAATGACAAACTGAGCACAATAAGAGAGATTTGGACAAAATAACGACAAAAACACCATTTTATTTCATAAAATGGTATATATACTGAGTATATATGGTTTTTGTCGTTATTTTGTCCAAATCTCTCTTATTGTGCTCAGTTTGTCATTTTTTGTAAAACAAAGTTATGTTTTTGATATGTTTGAATGTCTGTTTTTGATGTGTCCTATGTTGTTTTTTTATGTTTATAATGCTTATTTTATAATATAAAACATAGACATGTCTATCAAATATAAATGATCACACAACAAAATGGGGGGGGAGGGAGGGTGAATAACACAAAAAAGCACGAAACCCTGTTATTTAATAAAAACAATGCTTTTAAAAAATGGGGACAATCCAATTGACGATGTCGTCATCACCAACCCTTTTCACTACCGCAGAGAGGGAAGGAAAGACGAGGAATTCCTCCTCATCTTCTTCCTCTCCAACCTCGAGAGAAACGAGAAAGAAAGTTTTCTTCTTTGGATTTTTTATGTTTGATCAAGATCAACCCATCCAAATAAGTAATTTTCATTCCGTTCGGAAGGCCTGCGGGTGTAAAACTTGCTATCGGATTTGAAGGAAGTTAAATCCTCCAAACCGAGGCGAGCAAAACCCGCAGACACACGAACAAAGTGAGGATTTTTCATTTCAGCAGGAGCCTTCTTTTCAACTACTGCCCAAGGTTTCCAGAAACCTACATCCACATTCATTGTCGTCAAAAAAGAAATAATAGAGTTAGGACTTACCATCAGGAGCGATGTTGAGTTCGCCAACTTGATCAGCAAGTTGGTTTGGCTCTCCCATAGTCTACACACACAAAAAGTATGTGTAGTAAAAATTTCTTTGAAGGAAAGTGGGGTTTTAAACCCCTGGTTTTTTTAAAACCAATGTTGTTTTGGAAAACCAAAACAACTGTTTGTATTAAGTCTTTTTAGTCCGAGTTGCTATCAGCAATATCATTCTCGGTTCTGTAGACTTTATACATATTTCTATTGTTTTTATTATTTATGCCAGAATTTCCGTATTCGTTAATCCCATCACTTGAATATTTATTGAGAGAAGTATTGAATGATAAATACTCTTTCTCAATACCAGCGAGAATATTCTTTAGGACAATGGCGGAAAGTTGTCCACGATTATCCTTTTTCCGTTTATAAAATTATCCCGTTCTTTGTTTATTTTTTTTTCTAATTTCTTTTGTCTCATTCTAAAAAGTCTATCCTCCTCCACTTCATTATTTTCAATACTCATTCGCTTCAACATCTCATTAATAGCATCAACCTTGACTATGTCAGGCTGTTTCTTTTCAACGAGACGAGCGATTTCTTTATCAGCTTTTGAGATTCTTTCTTCACATACTATTTTATCTTTTTTGAGTCTATCTACTCCAGGCTTTCGTATCTCAAATTCCTCAATCCATTCATTTTTAGTTTTATTTTCTCGCGGAATTAGAGACATGTTTTCCACTGAAAACCTGTCCAGACAGAATTCTGATTTTCTGTTTTTAGCCTAAAAACAAGCCAACACCGCCGTGTTGGGGTGTTGTAAAGACATATTCACGGAAATAGAATTTTCCAGAATTTGATGTAATTACGAAATAAAAAAATACTTCAAATACTTTATTTTTCAACAAATTAGCAGGCAGTGTATGACATGCTAAATGGTTAGTAAGCACGGCTCGTGAAAATTGGGGTCGCCAGTTCAACTCTGGTTGATGATTTACACATGTTGTACATCATGCCTTTTTTTGCCTATGAATCTAATATTACCTTTGCTTTTTTTTGGTGAATATAAGAGCAGGGTGAGTGAAAATACCTTCTCCTAAGGGGTGTCCAACCTGTCCAAGTCCTGTCCAACCTTGTTTTTTAAAGGTTGGCCACTTTTATATTGTTAAATTTCGGTATTTTATATATTATTCTTCTTCCTATTACACATATTTTATAGTGTCCAACCTGTCCAACCTTTTATTTAAAAAAAGTAAAAATTTTTTGTCCCCCCATTTTTGGACACACAAAAAAATTTCAAAAAAAAAAGTTTGGACTTGGCCAGGTCGGCCACTATTAATACTAAAACAAATCGTCTCACTTAGCCTGCTTAATATCACTCTCAGGTGTCCAAGTCGTTTTTAACGACATTTTAGTATTTCGTCGTGGTCTATTGCTGATTTATTATTTTTGACTTAAAAAAAATATAGACTTGTCCTATATACACTAAGATGTGGAGCGAAAATGACAGGAAATTTGTTAGGCAGTTAAGAGTTGCTACTACTGAAAGTAAAATTTATGAGGTCGTGTCCAATTTCTACGATAGTGAATTAAAACCAAGATCGCCTTTCATAATGCTATTATATCGTTATTTAGCACACCTACCAGTGATGAAGAAGTGCTTGAGGCACTAAAAGTCATATCCTAAATATGCTATTGTTTATCCTAATTTGAACAGCAAAAGGCAGGGACTTTCTGAGGTAAGAAAAAAAGCAATAGAGCCTCATCAAAGTGAAAAAGTATATGAAATGAGCAAACTAGATACGTATTTTAATCTAAATGAAGACGAGCGGATTGATATCGTTGAGGGATATAAGAAAGATGTGAAAGCCAAAAAGGAACAAAAAATACAGATTGATGTCCGCGATGTCATGGCTAAAATGAACGACATGATATTAAGTAATGACCCTTATCTCAAACTACTTGCTTTGATGATAGCAATTGGGGCAAGTCCCGTGGAAATATTTGATAAAAACACATATGAATTGATACCAGACAAACCGAGTTGGTTGCGAGTGAATAACCTAGCGAAAAAGAGAGAAGGACAAAAAAGAATTGGACTGAGAGGCCTGTTGTCCTTTTCACTCCCCAGTTCGTAATAGAACAAGTAAATTCAATACGAAACCATTTCAAAAAGAAAAAAGCAGTTATCATTAACAGCGAAGGTGTGCTTGATAAACAAAAGAATAATGAACTAAACAAAAGGATTATCAAAATCTTCCCTTGGCTATCGGAATACACACAGAAAAGCAGTATGTTGCGAAAACTATATGCTAGTTTGTCGTATAGTAATTTCGCCAATCCGAAATTAGAGAATTTTAATACATGGGTGAGCAATGTATTGGGGCACGGCGATATGCTCACTAGTTTTAGCTATAGTTGGGTTAATGTGGCAGACCCTGAAGAAATTAAGGTAGAAGGAATCAAGACTGAACTTGAGGAGTTGAGACGAAAGATAGATTTATGTCTGAATTTAAATAATACTAATGAAATTGAAAGCGAAAACGGAGAAGATGAATGCAAATATCAACCATTAGGCAAAAGTGCTAGCAGAGAGGATAAGTATAAATTGCTTGAGCAGATATGGAATGACTACGGCGGGCAAATAACAAATACTAAAGTACGACAATTAAGCAAGATTGGGGCTGTTATTGTTAATGAGTTTATTAAAGAGAAGAAGAATGGCGAAGCGAAAAAAGAAGCACCACAAGAAGAGGAAGCAAAAGCACCATTAAGAAGAAGCACGAGAAATAAAAAGAAGGCTAATACTTAACAACGACTAAAGGCGGTTCACCATATCTTGCTCTAATGTTGGACTCTCGTCTATAGCAATTAATAGAACAGAATCTGATCGTGAAAAACTGGACACCATATACATTATCAATATCAACTGCTATAATAGGCGGATGCGACTGGAATGTGCTAGACAAACCACATATATATTACAAAATTCTTTTTTGTAATTTTGCTGGGACATTTCTGAATAAACAAATGTTCTTATGTGTCCAACTATAATTATTATCACTCGGTAGTTCTCGTATTATTATCGGCATGTTTATATTATTTAAGTTGATTTAAATTAAATCAACTTTGAATATAAAATGAACCTTTTTGGTCAAAGCACAAATACACCATCATCATCAACTACATCGTCATCATCTTCTTTATCAATAGATAGCATTAAAGATGCTTTACCAACAACCGCCTTCGGAGAACTGAGAACTGCTACTCTGTCGCCAGTATTACAGAATGTATTCACTTATGGAATAAATACATGATTCTTTGACAAAACAGAAACTAACGGCGGGGTGGTATCATCTGCTAATTCAATGGCGGTTTTAACAACATCCGCCTCAGGTAATTCAACCGCACAGATCACGACTATTGAAAGAGCAAAATATAGAAGTGGTATGGGCTTAGTTGCTAGATTTTCAGCATTGTTTCCGTCATCCACTGCGGCAACCACTTTTAATTGCGATATTGGCATAGGCACACCAGCAGACAATTTATGTTTTAGGCAATCAAACTCGGGAATGTCTGTTGTCAGAACGGCGGGAAGTGTTGAAAATGTGGTTAGTCAATATGCTTGGAATGTTGATAAATGTGATAATACTGGAAACTTTCCAACAATTGATTTTACTAAATTGAATGTGTTTGAAATAGTCGTCCAATATCTGGGCAGTGGTCAAATTACATTCAAAATAGAAAACCCACGAACTGGACGAATGGAAGTAATTCATTCAATTAAATATGCGAGCACTGCTACCACTCCATCATTAGATCAGGCGGCATTTGCTATTTATGCGAAGGCATATTCATCAAGTCTCCAATCCGTTGTAATGAAAACGGCGAGCATGTTTATAGCGGTTGAAGGGACTATTGATCGGACTATTGCTATAACCAATTCGTATGATTCGGTTAAAACTATAGGAGCAACTGAAAATGCTATATTTACTATCAGAAACCGTGCCACATTTACCAGCAAAACAAATTATAACATAATCTACTTTGAGAATTTATGTATCAGCAATTCAGACACTAAAACATGTATCGCTAGAATTATTCTTAATACCACATTAGGAGGATCGCCTTCTTACTCTAATTACGATACCGCCACATCATTGGCCGAAGTAGATACGGCAGGAACTACAAGAACGGGTGGAAGTGTGATATTTACATATGTATTATCTGGAGGTTTGTCCATATACATTGATTCGTCTCAATACAATATTAAGATAGGACCAAGTAAGACATTTACCATATCCGCACAGAATACAAGTGGCGGAACAGCAAGTATTTATGCTTCATTAAATTTTATTGAAGACCAAATTTAAACAAAAAAAAATACTTTTATTTATGCTTATTTATCAACTTTTTTTTCTATCTCTATGGAGGTTTTCTTCAACCATTCAAAGTCCTTATCCTTTGTTAATTCTTCGGTTAGTTGTGTGTGATCTTTCTTCAAATATATGTAAAACTGATCAATATTGACACCGCAGGGGATTTGTTGTTTATGTTGTTCTCGTCGTCGTAAATTGATGTTTTTGATCAGAATGAATAGTATATCTAAGTTTTGTATGAATGTCATTATATCTTATATTTTCTTTTTTTCTTAAGCATGATACACCTTGAGAAGAATACTAACTTCAAAATTGAAAGGACATTCAATCACATCTCCATTAGCATTTCTAATAACAATATCAATAGATCTTAAGCTCTTGGTGGTATTGAATGGGACATAATCAGCAACATCGTTTGACGATTCAAAGTAGCACTGGACCCCATAGGGCTTATCTAAATTACATTTACCAACGACAGAAAAGTTACCATTTGCTTCAACTAAACCAGACTGGTTCAATGCACGACTATGAACATAAACGGCCGTTTCACCGATTAGATTGACTATAGACTGCATTGTAGTACTTGCCGCCGCCGAAATATCGGCAGTTAGACCTATTTTATCACTAATCGTGCTATTATCGTAATCAAAAGCATATGTATCACCAGTGAAAGCGAAATTCAATTTATTAACGGAGTTCAAAGTTATAACTACGGAGTTAGGGGTAATTGCTGAATTAATCGCAGTTTGAAGGGCGGTAATAAATGTATCAATGGTGTATTGATTTTCTGTTACGATTGCCGTTTTTGTAGCCGACCCAGTTGTTTTAATCAATGTGAGAGTGTTGGCATAACTCGGTATGTTTGGGAAAACATTTGGGATAGAGATACTCTTTACGACATAAGCACTGATTATACCAATATTACGACCAGTTGCTGGTAGATCAACGACGAAACGGCCATTGTGAGTAGAAGCGGATTTTGATTCTGTTTTATCACTTGAGGAGACACGAAGGAGGAAATTTTTTTTCGTTCGCTTTTCATCTTCAAGATTAGAGATCTTAAATGACATGGCTATATTATAAAATATATTATTCTAATTTTTAATTTTTTTATTGTTTTACCACACATCTGCTAGGATAAATAGACATATATTTCAACCAAGCAGTGATGGCACGAGAAGCATTATAATCGGCCGCATAACGAAAGAGTGACTTCAGCAGTTCGTGAGTTATTAACTGCTAGACCAGATGCTCCAATGTGTGGCGATTGGTTGAGTGATTGGATAATAGTAGCAAATCCTCCATTTGTAGCAGTTTCACCAAGTCCAGCAGAATACCAATAGCGAAAGTTTTCAAGAGAAACAGATGAAGACATGTAAGCATCACGAATGCCCATAGTCGCTTGAAGATTGTTAATATACAATTCGGCACATCCTCGTTGAACGGCGGCAAGAGTATCTGTGCTTCCTCCGAGTTCCATCTTTTGTTGTGGAGCATACCAATCACCAATACGGCATTGATATTGTTTATAATTCATTCTAGCAGTTCCCAAGTTGTCAATACTAGCATTATCAGAGAGCACATTTTGAGTTACGATATACAAGCACTGAGCACGAGCAACAGCCTTATTCACTTGAAGATTAAAATCATCGGAAGTGCCTGGATTCGCCTTTTGGTTATAATACGTTTCATAAGTGTATGGAAGCCCATCCTTGCTTCCCATATGTTCCATAATATTTCTCTGGACGGCGGGAGCAAGAGAGAATGTTTCCAGCATTACAACTGGATTTGATACAGTGTAAGTCAAAGCAGAACCATTAAAACCAGCAGGAACTGCAGCACTGGGAGATCCAATAATAGTCAGTGCTTCCTGTGGCGGAGCAAATGTCAAGCGAAGCCTCATACCACTAATCAAAGAGGGAGGAATGAGAGTTTCTTCATTAAACACTCCCGAAAAGTAATGAAGAGGAATACAAACTTTCAAATAATCACCAGTCGCAACACTACCAGCAGTGGGGGTATTGACCGCAAAATCAACAACTGATTTGTCTGTAACTCCAGACATAACATCAACACTTTCTCTCTGTCCTGCCATCTGTGCCTGCCGACGATAATCAAAAGGATAATGCCAAGGAAGAATATTTCGCACCATTTTATTCAAATCTTCAATTCGTTCAAGTTCGCTACCATCCTTAATTTCCAACAAAAATCTTTCAAAAATAGCAGTTGCGGGAGTGTTCTGGAAACCAAGAGCACAAGCAACGGCCTTATTATCTCCATCAACGGCTACCAACCCGTCGGCCTTAATGTCAAATGTTAAATAACAATTCTTTCCATAAACAAAATCAGTGCTGGCCTGTAGTGTAAAAATCATTTCAGTCCCAGACGAACTAGTGTAAGTCTGCTGATCCTTCCCTGCTCAGTGAGTGCTAGATTTGCTGGCAACTCATACCTGAGGTTGTTGAGGGTCATCAACTCCTCAGTAATTTTAGAATCCTTTCCTTCCATTTTTTGTGTGCTTGTAGGATAATGAAATTTGCAATGTTACTATACTAAAAAATAATAATAGAAATTAAAAATAATTATTTATTCACCTGAAACGGATTGTTTAATAATATCAACTGAGTTCTGTATATTGTCAAGTCTCGCATCTTGTGGTGAAGTCAATTGAAACTCTCTTGCTTCAGCATTCTGAACAGCTTTCTTTAAATAAGCCAAACTGCTAACAGCAGTGTCCAAATCAACAACATCAGCATTTTCTTTGTTATCAGAAATGTCTGTTAATGTGTTTTGAATAGTGCTCTTTTCGTGTGAGACAAGATCGCCAAATTCTGTTAATGGTTGATTAACTAATGGAGCACCATGACTACTCCACAATTCAAATTGATTCAATTGAAATCCATCACTCGCGGGTCGGTTTCCTTCGTTGAGTTTGTTAATAAACTCGTTAGACAAACTATTGGAGGCATGTGTGTTTTTAATCATTATATAATAATAATAATTATTTTATCAATTACCATTAATTATTTTTTTCATAATTTGTAAATTCTTGTGTGTAATTCTTTCTTCTTTCATTTTCTTTAAATCTGCTATGGCTTGATTTACATCAATGTCATTAGTTTCAGTAACTTTTTTAGTTGGTGGTGGAGTTTCCTTAGAAGCATCCTCTATTGCTTCTATCTTACTTGCTGGTGTTGTAGTAGTTTGTTTTGGCACAGAAACAGGAGTTGGATTGACAGATTTTGGTAAAGATTGTTCAACCTTAGGCGCTGGAGACATTTCAACAGGTTTCGCATTTGATTGGAGATGAATTATTTGCTGATTCTATGTCTGGTGCTTTTCTTTTCAATGCTTCATCTGGCACTTCGTCTGGTTGCCCGCTGGCAATAGGTTGTCCATTGTTCTTACTTACTTTGCTTACTTTTGGTTTTAATTGACACTTAATCTTACCACTCTTAATATCCGCTTCTATCTTCCTTACTGCTAAGTATTCGGGCGATCCTTTACGAATCGTTACGAATTTCCCTTGTGCATTTTGTTTATGCCAAAGTGCGATTGCCTGATGATAGCAAGTTTTGTATAATTTAGTTGATTCCGCCATGTCATATATTATAGAGAAAAAAAACCATTTAATTTAATTTTACAAGTTCGTCATATCTCTATCCTTATTAAGCCGTAATATAGTAGAGAAATTCTTTCTAAACTGGGTTGTTCTATCACTAGCAGTGTTGTTAATTGCTAGAAACGAATTAGGCTCTGCTGTAGCATATTTAACCATATTGTAAAATTCTTTTTTAGTGAGAAAAGGACTTTCATATTCATCTGCTAGTCTGTCAAGTTCGCTTCTCCTTACTCCATTAAAAATAATCATCCAATGACAATTAATTCTTATTCTTCGTGGAAGTTGTGTATAACTCTGAGTTGCTACCCAGACTGACACTTTAGCATGTGTTGAAGCGAAAAACAACTCAGTAAGCACTTCTGATTTAAGAAAAGTTTTACTCTGTGCTATGTCATCTAATAACAATAATATTTTTGGTGCTTTCTTAGAACCTTTAGTTTTAATCAGTTCTTTTTGTTTAGTTAATATTTCTCTCATTAATTCAGGCTTATCCTCTTTGATTGTGTCTTCTTTTTTTAACTTGAGAGTGTCTTCTAAAATAGGGCACGGACTTAAGCAAAAGACGACTATTCTATCATAAAACCCTTTCAACATGTTCTTTTTGGCGAGTAGATTACAAATCATAACTGATTTCCCCCCGCCAGTGCTTGCACATATAACCATAGTCCCCATTGCTGGTAATATTCCTTCTTTTTGAATAGGAAGCAATTCAACACCGTCTCTTTGTGTTTTAATTGGTTGTATTTCCAAGTCATTGTTAAATTTGGGCGGTTTTTTGCTATCTAACTCTGTTATTACTGGCCTGTCAACAGTAAATTCCTCGTGTGCTTTTTCTATGTTGGTCTTCTCCAGATTCTGCTTCAAAAGTGTTTTTCGTGGCAACTTGTTTGCTATTAATACTTTATGTATAGATCTAGGCAAGTCTTACTATATTATGGGTTTTGAAAATAGTTTGGATTATATCTATAATTATCATATTCAGCACCAAAGGGTTGGGGTGGTGAAGCATAATTATAGAAATAAGGAGAGTAAGGACTACCAAAAGCATAATTACTTGGAGGATTGACAAGCGGTTTAAAGTCCTTCCTCTCTGGACGAGTTTGAACTTGTCGCGGAATTTCAGCTGGAAAGTTTCATGTCAGTTTTCCTTTCATTTTTGGAAACTCTCTTTTTTCACTCATTCTGGTCTGAATGACTGCTCTATTGTATTTATTCAACATAAAGTGATTATTTGTGTTGCTATAAAGTGTGTTATCTAGTGCTTCAAAATCATTCTTAGTCTCTAGCATACGATCTCGTCTTTGTTCATTACCTTTAATAAGTGGGTCTGTCTGCGAAGTGCCGATACCTCCATTTTGGTCGCTTGGCATTAGAAAACGAATAAGTGCTAATAGGTCTTCTCTTTCATCAGCAGGAGGTTTCCCCATAATCTTATCAACCAATCGGTCAATACTTCTCATACTATCAACCATAACTTGATTTGGTGTTGTTGCTGGATCTGTATCTTCTTTCACATTATTCTGTGGCGGTTGAACGGGTTCCTCTACGAATGCTGGTGTTAGTTGAGGTTTTGGTTCAGGTGTTGGCTCAGGGATTGGTTTTGGTTCAGGTTTCGGTTCAGGAGCAGGTGGTAGTCCTTTAGGTGTCGCCTTTTCAAATTCCGAATCCTTCAATTCTAAATCTTCTAATTGCTTCATTTGTTCTGGTGTCAATTTACCCCTCACTTCTTCATAAATTCTCTTATCTAATACATCATCTACCTCTGCTATATCTGACTTACTAGCCCCTTTGTTTAATGCTTGTCTTATGGCCTTTTCCCATCCACTAATAGGATTGTCATAATCTGACAATGTCAAAGATATTTTCTTTCCAGTTTTATTTTTTAGCAAATTAACGAAACCTTTCAAATGCTTCACTTGGGCAGTTTTATCTTGGAGTATATCCAAGTTATTACCAAGTCCGATTGAATCCATAGGTGCTACTACCATTTCTGTTTGATTTAGTGTGGGCTTAACCTCAACAATTATTTCCTTCTCTATATCTGCTGAAGTATTTTTTTTATTCATTGTATTTATTTTTTCTATAAAATTATTTATTGTAGTCTCATTTGCTGATTGAATAAAAGAATAACCTTTTTTACCATCCGCTTTTTCTTGCGACTTTACCATTTGATTAAACGAATTTACCAATTTTTCATATTGTTTGCTAAATGTAGCAGGATCGGCTATTTATTTACTTTAAATGTCGCATCCTTGTCAAAACCGCCCACATTATTCATGACACCAATCATAGAATTTAATGTTTGATCTACATTGTATATAAAAGCATCGTATTTCGCATCTGGAGGAGTGATTTTAATAGTTTTCCAGAATTTCATAGCATCTAAGTATGACACTCCACTACGAGCCCGCCCCTGTGCTTGTAATGCCATTTTAGATACATCTGCTTTTGAAAGTATTGAATTGTAATTGTCAGAAATAGTTTTAGCAACTTCTTCACTCGCCAATCCATTACTTGTTAAACACTCTGTTATATTAGTAATTCTTTCAAAGTATCGTTGGTCGGCGAAGTTTTGGACATTTTTATCACCAGTAGCATACAATAGATCATGCTCAAAAGCAATCAAATCAAGAGTGTCCGCTGGTAAAATGTAAGGAAACTTACCACGAGTCCTATCTTCTAATTGGAGGCGATTTTCTACTCGTGTAGCTGGGCCATTATAATTACTTCCATCGGTATGAAATCGTTCTTCTTCCAATTTAATAACAGCATCTGGTTGAGCAGTCCATATGTTATATGTGTGCTTTAGAAATTCCCAAAAAGCAACCGCTGCCATAGTTTCAACACTTCCTTTAAATGTATTCCATGCGAACAATGTTGATGCTTGTATACCTACTCTTCTTAACATATCCCAAAACACATAATCGCCAATTCTTTGTTGTCCCACCGCCATTAAACGAGGGTTAGGGGGAGGCAACTCTGGCGGTGCTTCATTTCTTGCTAATGCTTCTAATGCCCTTCTGAAAGTCTCCGCACCAGGTCTTCCCATCACCGCGACAGTCATAGCACGAATTTAAGGATGATTAGCAGTAATAGTTAATAAGCGATTCCATACCAATCTGCTCACACTATAACGGCCCAACCTTGTAGTGGTATCCAGTATTCTACTTAATCTATGACTCATAATTATATCTTGAATACTTTTAATAATAGCATCTACAAGTCTTGCCGTATCTCTCTGATTACCCGTTAATCTTGGCATAAGTGCTTTGTGTTCCTCCCCTATCTTTGCCTCAATCAGAGCATTCTCTGGGTTTTTCTGTTCATATTCTAATCTGTTTTGTTCCCATTCTTTTAAGTCCCGTGCCTGCCATTGTTTCTTTTCCCTCTTCGCTACTACTTTTATTTCATTTCTACCTTTTTCCAATAAATGTGTTAGCCCCTTACGAGTAAGTTTAACAAGTGTTTTCTTTTCTTCTTCGGTATATCCCCAAAGGTTCGTTAATTGCTCTATATCTCTATTCATTTGTTCAATATCTCTATTCATAAACTCAATATTCCACCTATCAATACCACTTGCTTCAATAGCAAGTCTATTTACTTGTTCTTCTATGGAAGCACTACCATATTTTGCTTCAAATTCTTCAATGTCCATTTCATCTCTGAGATGTTCCTTTTATTCATTCAAATTCATATTGTAGTATTTTTTTTGATACTAAATTCTGGTTCAATGTTTTAATCTTGTCCTTTAATTTTTCTATCGTTGGATCATCGTCTGCTTCTTCGTTTGTTAGAGCATCTAATATTCTATCTGCCCTCTTTAATTTATTGGCCTTTGCCGTAATAAATTCTTTGGACTGACCCTTATGTTCTCTTCTGGCTTGATTGTAATAATCAATCCATTTTTTTTCTTGAAACGACATTTTTTATATCTGCTATAATATAGGATGGAAAATAAAAAGGAAAAAACCAAAGACGAGGAGCAACTGGAAGATCTAGAACGGCTAGGGAAGGAAATTGACCAAATCCGTATCACTCAGAACTTAGTGAATAGAAACCCTAACATTTTCAGAAAACCTCAAAATATCCTTTATAGATTACCACTATCAGATAAGCAACGAGAAGCGATTTATAATAATATAATTAAAGCTGGTTAAATAGTTATTGATATTGCTATTCGTGTGCTCTGTGTTAGGTCGGACTGCCTGCGACTTTTATATTCTAAATCGGGAATTCAGTAAGAAAAAAGAAAATTGTATTTTGTATTCAATCGGGTCTGAATACTTCGTTTCCGTGTGTGTATATTAACAACGGAAATAATGATTGTCGTTCTATTTACGATAGTATTAAGTTATTTTGTAATAGCGACAATTCTTGGTATAAAGTATTATTAAACGAATGTAATGATATTTAATTCAACATTTTTGTTTTTGATAAATCAAAAACGAAGATACTCCATCCATGGTTCAGAATGAGTAATTGGCTCTGGTTTATTCTCTGATGTTATACACAGCAAACAATATTTCTGTTTATTCATATGGATACATATTTCATTATTAACATTCTTTTTTTTACGACAGGAATCACATTCTTTACACATTTTCCATTTTTTACCTATAAAAAATATGGGAGGATAGAAGATTTTACATGACACACAATACTTCATTGTTTTTGTTTTCAATATTGAAAACAAAGATATATTATACAATCAGTTTATATTGTTTTTAATTTACCTTTTACTACCCGAGCTTGGTGAAGGAAGGCAAATACCAATCAATAGTGTTAAAATTCCAACATATGTGTTAGCAACCTCGCATGGAATATCTTTTTCTGAAAGCCTCACGATACAAAGGGTTATAATGGAGATAATGATAGCCATTTGAAATAAGCATTTAATGAGTCTGCTATCGGTTGTTCTATTTTTTATACAACAGCACGACCAGTTATCTTCCAATTCGTGCTCAACTTTTTTTCTTCATTCTTCAACGAAATGTCCAAAACACGAGATTTTAATTCAGGTGTGAGTTCGCCATCTGCCATATCAATAATAGGCGGTGGGTGTAATCTAGGGGGCATTATTTTGATATAAAACCGCTCTTATTTCTGCTAGTTGATTGGCTTGGTCTTGTAGTATATTCATAAGATTTTTATTTTCTTTTTCTAAATTAACTACCTTTTCCGCCATATGTTGAAAAGCACTTACAAGAATTGGTATAAAATTTGTATATTCTATTCCTTCAATATTTTCCTCATCACCTATTTTCATTCTCGTAGTTTCAACAAACTCTGGAAATATTTTTTTAACTTCATCCGCAATAAAACCACAATTCTTTTTTTCTTTCTTCTCATCTGTTTTCCAATAATATGAGCAACAATTTAGTTTCATTAAATTTTCGCAACAATCCCCGCATTCTAATGTCTCAATATCTGCTTTCATTCTTCTGTCCGACGAGTATCCCCATCCACCTCCAACCGCCACATAATTATAACCGCCCGAAGGTTCGCCATTTAAATTTGAAGTATTCCAGAGATACATTTGTGAGCCACTATGACCGATGAAACCACGATTACTAGCATTATTACCAGACCTTAATAAAATCATAGGTTCATTAGGAAAACCTGACCTTGACATTCCAAGTTGAACGGAAGTAGAAGCACCAGCCGAAGGGACATAAAGACCGCCTGAATTCATCTGTGCTCGCCAAGTAGAGCCCGCTGTTTGAAAATGTATGTCGCCATACTCTCTAATAATCATATAATTAGCATTTCTTTGACAGAATACTCCGTGGTTATCGTCAGACCACCTTATACCGCAAGTTGCTGTCGTGCCGTCCGAAAAGTAAAGTTGAGAGCCTGAATTAGTCATTGTAATACTTTGAGCAGAAGAAATACCAGCATTCGCGGTTATCACTCCGCTTGCCGTCGCCGTTGTTGTGCTTATTCCAGCATTCGCCGTTATCAACCCCGCAGTGTTTATGTTCATAGCCTCACTCATTGCCACACTTCCTCCCACTGCTACTCCCGATTTGTATAAAAAACTTAGTTTATCTGAAATTTTGTATATTTGAAAGTTTGAGCCAGGGTCGCTTGATTTCCAGCCAGCCCCGTCGTAATAACAATCAAAACTTAAAGCAATATTGTCTTGTCCCCAGTTTAATTGTTGAAATACGGGATAGACTGATGTATTTACGAATGCTTGTATGTGCGGTCCATTCAAATTGTTGTTTGTTCCATATAATTCTAAACCTCCCGTCGCACCTGTTCCCTTTGTATTCCTACCTACTATACACGGGACACCTAATGAAGTCGCTAATATTCCACTGAATTCCTTTGTTCCTGCTATTGTTTGAGTTCCCGTTAATTTCACATTCTGTCCGTCTAATGTATCTACATAACTTTTATTTGCTCCGTCTGTTGAAGCCGATGGAGTGGCTACATTTGACAAAATTTGGCTTTTCATATCTACACCCGCATTGCTGTTATCAATCCGCTAGCCGTTAATGTGGTTCCTGTCAATCCCGCACTCGCCGTGATTAAACCGCTGGCTGTTATGGCTCCGCTTGTTGTTATTGAATAGCCTGTCATATTTCTAACATTTGTTAAGTCGTAATTAAATGTTTCATAATCAAAATACAAACTGGCTATACGGGGTTGGCTCCTAAATGATGTTCCTCCGCTTCCAGTCTTATTTACTATAAAAAATAACATATATCGCAGTAGCATTTGAAGCTGGTGAATATGTCTTCGTTGATTAACTTGCCCAAGCCTCGCCACTCCTGCTATCCCATAGAGTATATGTTATATTGTCGCTACTCGTTCCCACATACATATAGACGGGGTAGTTTCAATGAAGTTAGCTGACGATGACCGCACATAATATGTTTTTATTCTATAAATTGCCCCTAAATCAATTTTTATATATTCGCCTGTGTATGGAGTGCCTCCCCATGTGTTCGTTGTTGCTGGTGTTCTTGTATATACTCCCGTTGTGTCGTTGTAATATATAGCCGTTGTCCAGTAATCGTTTTGGCTAGCATTAAAAGCATAATAAGCGGGGTTGTATTCATCAGAAGCAGAAGCAATGAAACCGCCTGAGTTATTAGTAGTCATAGCTTGTGGGGCTGTGTATAGTGTGAAGGCCGAAGCCCCATATTTTACATCGCCCGTCATTGCTCCACCCGATAAAGCAAGAAAAGCCAGAGACCCTGTGGAATTTACCCAGTTTGTTCCATTGTATGATAGTAATTGACCGTTTGCGGGTGTTATTATTACATCACTTAAAGCATCTATTGATTTAGTTCCTAGCCGTGTGTCAAAGTCTGTATTCGCCCTTGCGGTGGTGTAATATAGATTGGTTCCCTCTGCTAGATTGGTGGTGCTCTTGGTCGCTAATTGTGTATCAAACCTCGCATTGGTGTAGTATAAGTTAGTGCCCTCTGCTAAGTTAGTAATTGATTTAGTCGCCAGTCTCGTATCAAAATCTGTATTTGCTCTGGCTGTCGTATAGTAAAGGTTTGTTCCCTCTGCTAAGTTAGTAGTTGATTTAGTGGCGAGCCGTGTATCAAAATTTGAATTATCTCGTGCGGTGGTGTAATATAAATTAGTTCCCTCTGCTAAGTTAGTAGTTGATTTAGTAGCTAATTGAGTGTCAAATCTAGCATTGGTATAGTAAAGATTCGTCCCTTCGGCTAAGTTAGTTGTTGATTTAGTCGCTAGCCGTGTGTCAAAATCTGTATTTGCTCTTGCTGTTGTATAGTATAGATTAGTTCCTTCGGCTAGGTTAGTAGTTGATTTAGTCGCTAGCCTAGCATCGAAGTCCGTATTTGCTCTTGCTGTTGTATAGTATAGATTAGTTCCTTCGGCTAGGTTAGTAGTTGATTTAGTCGCTAGCCTAGCATCGAAGTCCGCATTTGCTCTTGCTGTTGTATAGTATAGATTAGTTCCTTCTTTTAAATCTGCGGTTGTTTTCAATAAAAGTCTAGCATCAAAGTCCGTATTAGCCCTTGCTGTTGTATAGTATAGATTAGTCCCCTCTGCTAAGTTGGTTGTACTCTTTGTTGCTAATTGAGTGTCAAATCTAGCATTGGTATAGTAAAGATTCGTCCCTTCGGCTAAGTTAGTTGTTGATTTAGTCGCTAGCCGTGTGTCAAAGTCCGTATTTGCTCTTGCTGTTGTATAGTATAGATTAGTTCCTTCGGCTAGGTTAGTAGTTGATTTAGTCGCTAGCCTAGCATCAAAATCTGTATTTGCTCTTGCTGTTGTATAGTATAAATTGGTGCCTTCTTTTAAGTCTGCGGTTGTTTTTAATAAAAGCCTAGCATCAAACCTACCATCAGTATAATATAGATTAGTGCCCTCTTTTAAGTCAGAGGTTGATTTGTTAGACAATCTTGTATCAAATCGTCCATCAGTATAATAAAGATTAGTTCCTTCTTTTATGTCAGTTGTCGATTTTAAAGCGAGACGTGTGTCAAAAGCATCATCAAATATATCGGTTGTTATGATTGAAGAAACCAATATCGTGTTTAGCAAATTTACTCCTGTTATATTCAAATACCCGCCCATATTAATGTTGCCGAATTCATCAACATTTATCGGAAAGGTTTTATTTACCAAGTTTATTGAATTATATGTTAGATAACTATTCATCGCTATTGGTGCCGTTATGACTACATCCGCTAATTTATCAAGTTCAAAGTCGCTTATATAACTTGAAGATAATGTAGCAAATGAAGTATTGCCCAACCCATCTGTTTTTAATACTTGATTTGCTTTACCGTCTGCTATTGGTAAATCGTATTCGTTATTAACTGACACATAACCGCTGTCAGATATCAACAAAGAGGAATTGTTATTTCGCGAGGATATTGTTATGTCGTCAGTCCTTGCTTGTATTGAATTTGCTTCAATATGATCGCCGTATAATACTCCATCAATTTCTAAATCCTCATCCACTATGACAGAGCCGTAAAAATGATATGTCCATGGATTGCCCAGATGGTTCATATTTTAATTGTATTATTTTATATTGTAGTATATACATTTAGTCTTAAAAAATGAATATATTTGGAAGATCACAGGAACAGCAGTCTATTGATACTAAAACTATCGCCGTTACTGCTACTCCTACATTAACAAGAAGCATCCAAAATGCTTATGTTGGTCTTGATCTTAGATCGTGGATGGAAAGTTCCACATTCACTACTCTTTGTACTGGCGGATATGGTAGCAAAACGATATCTAATTTAGGTTATGGTTACTTTATTAAAGTTGCTTTTCGTGGGTCTTTAAATTTACCCGCCCCGTCTGGAATTGGAACCTTTCAGTTCTGGTTTCATAAAACGGATGGAACCAATGTTGATGACTTTTACAGCGAAGTTCTAAATTATACGACTGCTATTGAGTATAAGTCCTTTGATTGTGTATGGCTAATTCAAAGATATGGAGTCCAAATGAAAATGATATGGTTAATGACTTGTCCGAACCCAGCGGACACCACCAATAATACAACAATACGAATATCTGGAAATACGACTAATGAGGTTTTATTGACATATGCGACAGATTCTCCAATAACATTGGAAGTATATTACAAAACAGCATCAGCCGATTATGTATCCTTTAAACCATCATATTTTAATATTGATGTGATGAGAGATATAGCACTAACCGCCGCTTACACATGAAACCTGTCATACATATCCTTTAGTGTTGTTAGTTTCCCTTCGTGTTGAGATAAGACATCGCGGAAAAATGTCTTATAATCTAACTTACCATATTTAAGAATAGGTCGTTGGTCTGGTGGTATGTGAGCATATCTACCGCCGTGCCATTTCTTCATATCCTCCTGTAATATGGTGCGGTCTTCCACTTTCATATACAAGAAGTTAAACGGGTCTTTTGATACTTTCAAATGTGCCGTTATTACTTCATAGCAACTATACCCGCTCTCGGGCGGATTCCGCTTTGCTTTAATCGGTTTTTTCTTTTCCTTTGGCGGTGTTGGCTCCTCTTTTGCTTCAATTCTTTTTTGCCAGTTCTTCTCCTACATTTGCCTTGATTTCTGTGATACCAGTCTCCTTCAAATCACTTTCTTTAAAGGGTGTAAATTCTTCTGTTGTTTCTGGTTCATTATCAAAGAATTTTTTCATCGTATTGGAAGAAGGCAATACAACTTCAACATTATCACTCTGTTGATTTTGTTCGGGTCGGTATTTTTCATAAAATGCGATGATATCAGGTTTAAGTGATTTGCTTGTTGGTAGTTTAATATCACTACTCAGATGAGTCCATTTTTCTATTTGGCTCAGATAATCTCTTTTGGTTGATGGCATGCTATATATAAGCATAACAAAAAAAAATCTGTTCTATATTATTTATTCATCGCCGTCGTCGTCGCCGTCGTCATAAAAAGTCCATTCATTATCACCATAAATAACCTTCCACTGATTTTTACATTCTTCTAAGGTTGGTAAATCTATGTATCTAATCCTTACACCCTCTTCCATTGTTTTCTTCTTTTCTACCATATTTGGTAAAAGTTTTCTAAGACTAGTCCAGAAACTTACCCGTGAAGTGTGTGGATCATTTACATTTGCTTTATACACATCATAAAATGTTTCTTTTGAAACTTCCTTACCAAAATAAGTTTCTGGCATTTGGTTTGTAATATATCCTAAGTTTAAGCAATCCAACCACCACTTTCTCAACTTTGAAAGGGATTTCACTTTTTGTTATCGCAGTCCCTTTGTAATGATTGTTTCGCGGTCGTTAAAATCGCTGAGGTCTCTTTCAAGAAGAAACTTCGCCAGTCGTTGTCTGTCAATAGATCTAATATCTGTAATCACTTTTCTCTTCTCGTCTGGTTTCATGAGTGCCAGTTCATCAGAAACATCAAGGACTAACCATCTTTGCTCAGTGGTTCCCGCTGACACTACCCATTCTTCGTTTGAAGCAAGGACTAAGAATAACATATTTCTAATGTTAGATTTGGTAAATATTTTTGTTTAAGAGTAAGTGTGTTTTCTGATACAAGTTTCTTAATTGTTCCTGCTCGTTCCTTGTCACCACCCCATACCATTTCATCCATAAATACTACGATTGCTTTTGCTAGTTGAGCATAGAAATCACCTAATATTTCTTTAACATCAGATGGCTGGAAGTAATAATCAGCACCTATTATGTCTTTGAATATTTCAAGAATGATCCCCTTACCTGCTCGTTCAGTACTAGTCAAAACTAATGATAAATGTAGTTTTTGCCACGGCTTTTGGTAAATGCTCGCAAACATGTCAAGCACCTTTTTGTATGTCCTGGCTTCCCCCACACCATCTGTTTAGGATATGTTGGAAGAATGCTTCATTTTTTTCTTCTTCTGCTGTAAATGATTTTACATCTTTCAATGTGTCCGCTGGGATTTCAAAACCCTTAAACAAGTTATAAAAGCCTTGTTTGTCGTTATCAAAGTATGCCTTAGGATCAAAGATTACATCATTAACTTCTCGCCTTCTCGGGTGTGTAGTCCACATTTTATACAAATCAACAACATTCAATTTGGAGGGGTTCTTACCTAATGCTATCCAGTCCTCCTTTGATAAATTCGTCTTTACTCTTTTGTTTTTGAAGAATGACTCCATAGCTGATTCAGTCTTGTAGCGGAATACCTCCTTACCTTTGGAATCAACATATTCTTCTATGATAGTTGGCTTTGCCAAGTTAGCAAAAGTATATGAATTATTCATCCAGGCCACGGCAGTATCTATCAACTCTTTGAACTTTGGTATACTATCACATTCGCTGGCAAGTCGTCGCAGGTCATCAATCGTGTTGATATTACGAGCGATAGGTGGTGATAGTTCATGAATTTTTATACCCTTTCCTTCGCAGTTACTATCATGACAGTAGAAATACAACCCGTCTCTTCTCCATAGTATTACTACATAGCAATTATCGCTTTTATTTTCTTCCCCGCTTATGATACATACTCGTGTTCCTACGGTTTTTAGAATAAACATTCTCTGCTTTATTTCAACAATTTCTACATGTGGTATTTTGCGGAGTATAATCTCTCGTATTTCTTCCAATGTGATATGCTGATATCGTTTCAAAGTTGTATATTCTGGAATTTTGAAGCCGAAGAATGTATTATCATCGGGCCGCATAATCAGATAATCGTCAATTTCTACATCTTGTAGCAATTTCAAGGTGTTTGTTTTTGGGGTATATGAATATGGAAGCAAGACACGATCGCTATCCTCTTTGTGAGAGTAGATAGTGCGAAAAGCTCTGTTTTTGTTATAGACGGAAATATCCAGTATGGTTCGTAGTTCAATATTCTTGTCGGCTCGTTCAAATGTGAAGCAGAGGTCAGGATAATCTTTTTCAATCACCACTTCCACATACTTCCAAAAATCTTTTTGTGTTTCGCAGTCTTTGAATACCAAGCCGTTGTCATAAGAAAAATGACACGACATTTTACCATTCTTGCTCGCATCTAAGAATTTGGCTTTTTTAGGATTATACTTCAAGCCTACATTAGTAAATACATTTTCCATGAGTGTGTTCCACCGCTCATACATCTTTTCTCGTGAGATTGATAATCCATCACCATCAATGTCGGCAAACATTCGTTGGGGTTTGTTTTCCATTAATACTTCATAGTATTGCTTTTGTTCATCAGGTGTTTTTTCAATTAATTCAATGAAATCCTCTTGAGATGAAACAGTCGTGAATTGTTTATTTCCCCACTTAATGAGAACCGCATCCTGTGATTTCTCTCTCAGTGCTTCTTCTTGTTTGTAGTACCATTGATTATCGGTCAGTGTCGGTGCGGTCATGTTATATAATCGCTCAGAACTTTTTATAAAAATAAATTAATTATTCTATATATCCATATATAGTGTTGTCCTTAACAGGAAATTAGAATTTTTTATATATCGTTATGACAAAAAAAAACAACTTGTTTCTTTTCTTACTTATTCAAGCACTCGCATTTACTAAATCCTTTGTATTATCCACAATGGTCGCAATGCTTCAATCTATTTATTAAGCAGGCTTTGTGATAATACTTGTCTCTGTTTGGATACCTTTCCACTATCTTTTTTGGAATTGCCCTGTTGCTGTTACAATAACAGCAGAATTTAATGTTCGGATTATCAATAGTACGAATGAGCAATGAGAGATCTTCGTTCATTTGGCTGTTCTTAAACCGCTTGATACATTCAGAGCCCAGCACCATTTCTCTTCCGTTTTTTACATTTTTTACGATGTAATTTTTTGTAATCTCGTGTGAGCAACAACAATATTGTTCTTCTCCTTTTTCTATACTTTCCATAAGTTTCCAGTCGGCCGTGTTCCACTTTCCATCGGGCGATAGAAACGAAACAGCATTGACTAGATTGAGAAAATAACTTCCATTCACATAATCTAAATGGAGTTGTAAGTCGTCATATGTCCAATACGATCGGCGGTGAGAGGTGTCCATGGTTTATATAATAGTGTATATATTTTTATATATAAAATAAATTATATATTGTTTAATATACTATTACGAAAAGCCCTTAATTCAAGCAATTCCGCTTTTTGTTTTTCATACTTCTCCTTCCGCAATAATTTAATCCTCTCTTGATTCTTATAATAGTATGCCTTCGCATTTTCCCTATTCTTATCAGGATGAGCCTTCAAAAATGCTTTTGCCCTTTCCCTTCTCCGTTGAACGATTTCTTCCTTAGTGAACTGAGGTGTCCTCGGCATTATGTCTCTTATATATAATTATATTATTTTAATTATTTTAAATAATAAATCAGCAATAGATCACGACGAAATACTAAAATGTCGTTAAAAACGACTTGGACACCTGAGAATGATATTAAGCAGGCTAAGTGAGACGATTCGTTTTAGTATTAATAGTGGCCGACCTGGCCAAGTCCAACCTTTTTTTTTGAAATTTTTTTGTGTGTCCAAAAATGGGGGGACAAAAAATTTTTACTTTTTTTAAATAAAAGGTTGGACAGGTTGGACACTATAAAATATGTGTAATAGGAAGAAGAATAATATATAAAATACCGAAATTTAACAATATAAAAGTGGCCAACCTTTAAAAAACAAGGTTGGACAGGACTTGGACAGGTTGGACACCCCTTAGGAGAAGGTATTTTCACTCACCCTGCTCTTATATTCACCAAAAAAAAGCAAAGGTAATATTAGATTCATAGGCAAAAAAAGGCATGATGTACAACATGTGTAAATCATCAACCAGAGTTGAACTGGCGACCCCAATTTTCACGAGCCGTGCTTACTAACCATTTAGCATGTCATACACTGCCTGCTAATTTGTTGAAAAATAAAGTATTTGAAGTATTTTTTTATTTCGTAATTACATCAAATTCTGGAAAATTCTATTTCCGTGAATATGTCTTTACAACACCCCAACACGGCGGTGTTGGCTTGTTTTTAGGCTAAAAACAGAAAATCAGAATTCTGTCTGGACAGGTTTTCAGTGGAAAACATGTCTCTAATTCCGCGAGAAAATAAAACTAAAAATGAATGGATTGAGGAATTTGAGATACGAAAGCCTGGAGTAGATAGACTCAAAAAAGATAAAATAGTATGTGAAGAAAGAATCTCAAAAGCTGATAAAGAAATCGCTCGTCTCGTTGAAAAGAAACAGCCTGACATAGTCAAGGTTGATGCTATTAATGAGATGTTGAAGCGAATGAGTATTGAAAATAATGAAGTGGAGGAGGATAGATTTTTTAGAATGAGACAAAAGAAATTAGAAAAAAAAATAAACAAAGAACGGGATAATTTTATAAACGGAAAAAGGATAATCGTGGACAACTTTCCGCCATTGTCCTAAAGAATATTCTCGCTGGTATTGAGAAAGAGTATTTATCATTCAATACTTCTCTCAATAAATATTCAAGTGATGGGATTAACGAATACGGAAATTCTGGCATAAATAATAAAAACAATAGAAATATGTATAAAGTCTACAGAACCGAGAATGATATTGCTGATAGCAACTCGGACTGAAAAGACTTAATACAAACAGTTGTTTTGGTTTTCCAAAACAACATTGGTTTTAAAAAAACCAGGGGTTTAAAACCCCACTTTCCTTCAAAGAAATTTTTACTACACATACCTTTTGTGTGTGTAGACTATGGGAGAGCCAAACCAACTTGCTGATCAAGTTGGCGAACTCAACATCGCTCCTGATGGTAAGTCCTAACTCTGTTATTTCTTTTTTGACGACAATGAATGTGGATGTAGGTTTCTGGAAACCTTGGGCAGTAGTTGAAAAGAAGGCTCCTGCTGAAATGAAAAATCCTCACTTTGTTCGTGTGTCTGCGGGTTTTGCTCGCCTCGGTTTGGAGGATTTAACTTCCTTCAAATCCGATAGCAAGTTTTACACCCGCAGGCCTTCCGAACGGAATGAAAATTACTTATTTGGATGGGTTGATCTTGATCAAACCATAAAAAATCCAAAGTTTGTTTTTGTAAAACATAAGAGTGTTTCCATATTTTTTAGTGCTTGTATTTAATACACGAATGGACAGGTCCGCAACACATAAATAAGTATATATATAATCAATATATATATATATATATCATTTATATTTGATAGACATGTCTATGTTTTATATTATAAAATAAGCATTATAAACATAAAAAACAACATAGGACACATCAAAAACAGACATTCAAACATATCAAAAACATAACTTTGTTTTACAAAAAGACAAACTGAGCACAATAAGAGAGATTTGGACACAATAACGACAAAAACACCATTTTATTTCATAAAATGGTATATATACTGAGTATATATGGTTTTGGTCGTTATTTTGTCCAAATCTCTCTTATTGTGCTCAGTTTGTCATTTTTTTGTAAAACAAAGTTATGTTTTTGATATGTTTGAATGTCTGTTTTTGATGTGTCCTATGTTGTTTTTTTTATGTTTATAATGCTTATTTTATAATATAAAACATAGACATGTCTATCAAATATAAATGATCACACAACAAAATGGGGGGGGGGAGGGTGAATAACACAAAAAAGCACGAAACCCTGTTATTTAATAAAAACAATGCTTTTAAAAAATGGGGACAATCCAATTGACGATGTCGTCATCACCAACCCTTTTCACTACCGCAGAGAGGGAAGGAAAGACGAGGAATTCCTCCTCATCTTCTTCCTCTCCAACCTTGAGAGAAACGAGAAAGAAAGTTTTCTTCCTATGTTTTACGAAAACACGCCTTTGTTTTGACAAAAATACGGAAAACAAAGCACACTAAGGCTTATTTAGACAAAATAACTACAATTTCATATTTTTTATTCTCAAAAATATATATTAAATTTCATTATTTTAGGCAGTTAAGAGTTGCTACTACTGAAAGTAAAATTTATGATGTTGTGTCCAATTTCTACGATAGTGAGTTGAAACCAAGTATCGCCTTTCATAATGCTACCATATCGCTATTTAGCACACCAGCGAGTGATGAAGAGGCACTTGAGGCACTAAAAGTCATATACCCGAAATATGCTATCGTGTATCCTAATTTGAATAGTAGAAGGCAAAGACTTTCTGAAGTAAGAAAAAAAGCAATAGAACCTTATCAAAGTGAAAAGGTATATGAAATGAGCAAACTTGATAAATATTTTAATCTGAATGAAGACGAGCGGATTGATATCGTTGAGGGGTATAAGAAAGATGTCAAAACCAAAAATGAACAAAAAATACAAATTGATGTTCGTGATGTAATGGCTAAAATGAACGATATGATATTAAGTAATGACCCTTATCTTAAACTACTTGCTTTGATGATAGCAATTGGGGCAAGGCCTGTGGAAATATTTGATAAAAACACATACGAGTTGATACCAGATAAGCCTTCTTGGTTGCGAGTTAATAATTTAGCAAAGAAATGAGAAGGACAAAAAAAGAATGGACTGAGAGACCTGTCGTCCTTTTTACTCCTGAATTCGTAATAGAAAAAGTAAATTCAATACGGAACCATTTCAAAAAGAAAAAAGCAGTTATCATCAACAAAGAAGGCGTGCTTGATAAACAAAAGAATAATGAACTAAACAAAAGAATTATTAAAATCTTTCCTTGGCTTTCGGAATACACACAAAAAAGTAGTATGTTGCGGAAACTTTATGCGAGTTTGTCGTATAGCAATTTCGCCAATCCGAAAATAGAGAATTTCAATACATGGGTTTCTAATGTGTTGGGACACGGCGATCTGCTTACTAGTTTTAGTTATAGTTGGGTTAATGTGGCCGACCCCTAAGAAATTAAGGCAGAAGGGATTAAAACAGAATTAGAGGAGTTAAGAAGAAAGATAGATTTATGTCTGAATTTAAATAATACTAATGAAATTGAAAGCGAAAACGGAGAAGAAGAAAGCACATACCAATCATTAGGCAAAAGGGCTAGTAGAGAGGATAAGTATAAATTGCTTGAACAGATTTACAACGACCACGGGGGAATAATAACAAATACTAAACTACGACAATTAAGCAAGATTGGAGCCGTTATTGTTAATAAGTTTATCAAAGAGAAGAAAGAAGTGCCACAAGAAGAAACCGCGACAGAGGAAGTAAAAGCACCATTAAGAAGAAGCACGAGAAATAAACAAAAAGTTCAAAAAGATTAATACTTAACAACGATTAAAGGCGGTTCGCCATATCTTGCTCTAATATTAGACTCTCGTCTGTAGCAATTAATAGAACAGATCGTGAAAAACTGGACACCATCTACATTATCAATATCAACTGCTATAATAGTTGGATGCGACTGGAATGTGCGAGACAAACCGCATATATTGCAAAATTCTTTTCTATAATTCTGCTGGGACATTTCTGAATAAACAAATGTTCTTATGTGTCCAACTATATCACTTGGCAAATCATGTATTATTATTGACATGTTTTATATAATATAAAATATAAAATGAACCATTTTGGTCAAAGCACAAATACACCATCGTCATCACCTACATCGTCGTCGTCTTCTTTATCTATTGATAGCATTAAAGATGCTTTACCAACAACCGCCTTCGGAGAATTGAGAACTGCTACTCTGTCGCCAGTATTACAAAATGTATTCACATATGGCATAAATACTCGTTTCTTTGACAAAACAGAAACAAACGGCGGGGTGGTATCGTCTGCTAATTCAATGGCGGTTTTAACGACATCCGCCTCAGGTAATTCAACGGCACAGATTACGACTATTGAGCGAGCCAAATATAGAAGTGGCATGGGCTTAGTTGCTAGATTTTCCGCATTGTTTCCATCATCTATCGCCGCAGATAGTTTCAATTGCGATATTGGCATAGGCACACCAGCAGACAATTTATGTTTTAGACAATCAAGTTTGGGAATGTCTATTGTAAGAACGGCGGGAAGTGTAGAAAATGTGGTCAGTCAATATGCGTGGAATGTTGATAAATGTAATAATACTGGAAACTTCCCCGCGATTGATTTTACCAAATTGAATGTGTTTGAAATAGTTGTTCAGTATCTGGGCAGTGGTCAAATTACATTCAAAATAGAAAACCCACGAACTGGGCGAATGGAAGTAATTCATTCAATTAAATACGCGAGCACTGCTACCACTCCATCATTGGATCAAGCGGCGTTTGCTATTTATGCGAAGGCATATTCGTCAAGTCTTGGATCCATTGTAATGAAAACTGCCAGCATGTTTTTGGCAGTTGAAGGGAATATTGATCGGACTATTGCTATAACTAATTCGTATGATAATGTTAAAACTATAGGAGCAACTGAAAATGCCATATTTACCATTAGAAACCGCGCCACATTTAACAGCAAAACAAACTATAACATAATCTACTTTGAGAATTTATGTATCAGCAATTCGGACACTAAAACATGTATCGCGAGAATTATTCTTAATACCACATTAGGAGGAACACCTTCTTATTCAAATTACGATACAAACACATCGTTAGCAGAGGTTGATACGGCAGGAACTACAAGAACTGGCGGAGGTGTGATATTTACATATGTATTGTCTGGTGGTTCATCAATATACATTGATTTGTCTCAATATAATATCAAGATAGGACCAAGTAAGACATTTACCATATCCGCACAAAATACAAGCGGCGGAACTGCTAATATCTATGTTTCATTAAACTGGATTGAAGATCAGATTTAAACAAAAAAAAATACTTATCTTATCTTTTTATCAATTTTTTTTTGTATATCTATTGACATTCTTTTTATGTATTCAAAGCCCTTATCCCTGATTAATTCTTCGGTTAGTTGTGCGTGATTTGTCTTCAAATATCTGTAAAACTGGCCAATATTGACACCGCAGGGGATTTGTTCTTTATGTTGTCGTCTTCGTCGTGAGTTAATATTTTTGATTAGAGTGAATAGTATATCTAAATTTTCTATGAATGTCATTATATTTTATAGTTTTTTCTTTTTTTATTACGCATGATACGCCTCAAAGCTTAAAGGAACCTCCAAAACTTCACCGCTCGCATTTCTAATAACGATATCAATAGATCTTAAACTTTTTGTTGTATTAAATGGCACATAATCAGCAACATCGTTTGACGATTCAAAGTAGCACTGGACTCCATAGGGCTTATCTAAATTACCTTTACCAACGACAGAGAAATTACCATTTGCTTCCACTAAACCAGATTGATTTAAAGCACGACTATGAACATAAACGGCCGTTTCACCGATTAAATTCACGATGGATTGCATTGTGCTACTCGCCGCCGCCGAAATATCGGCAGTTAGTCCTATCTTGTCTCTAATCGTGCTATTATCATAATCAAAAGCATACGTATCACTAGTGAATGCGAAATTCAATTTATTAACGGAGTTCAAAGTTATAACTACAGAGTTTGGGGTAATTGCTGAATTAACCGCAGTTTGAAGAGCGGTAATAAATGTATCAATGGTGTATTGATTTTCCGTTACGATTGCCGTTTTTGTAGCCGATCCAGTTGTTTTAATCAATGTGAGAGTGTTGGCATAACTCGGTATGTTTGGGAAAACATTTGGGATAGAGATACTCTTAACGACATGAGCACTGATTATATCAATATTACGACCAGTTGCTGGGAGATCAACAACGAAACGGCCATTGTGAGTAGAAGCGGATTTTGATTCTGTTTTATCACTTGAGGAGACGCGAAGGAGGAAATTTTTGCGGGTTCGCTTTTCGTCTTCAAGATTGCTTATTGTAAAGGACATTGCTATATATTATAAAATATATTATTCTAATTTTTAATTTTTTATTGTTTTACGACACATCTACTGGGATAGATAGATGCGACTTTGACATATTTCAACCAAGCAGTGATAGCCTTATTTGTAGCACCATAATCAGAAGCATACCGAAGAGTAACTTCAGCAGTTCGCGAATTATTAACTGCAAGACCAGACGCTCCAATATGCGGAGACTGATTGAGAGTTTGGATAATGGTGGCAAATCCTCCGTTTGTAGCAGTAGTGGCAAGTCCAGCAGAATACCAATAGCGAAAGTCTTCAAGAGAAACAGAGGAAGTCATATAAGCATCACGAATACCCATAGTCGCTTGGAGATTGTTAATATACAATTCTGCGCACGCTGAACGGAGGCAAGTGTATCGGTACTTCCTCCTATTTCCATCTTCTGCTGTGGAGCATACCAATCACCAATACGACATTGATATTGTCTATAAGGCATTTGAGCAGTTCCCAAGTTATCAATGCTAGCATTATCAGAAGGCACATTCTGAGTTACGATATACAAGCACTGAGCACGGGCAACGGCCTTATTTACTTGAAGATTAAAATCAACAGAACTTGTTCCGGGATTTGCCTTTTGGTTATAATATGTTTCATAAGTGTATGGAAGCTCATCCTTGCTTCCCATCTGTTCCAAAATATTTCTCTGCACGGCGGGAGCAAGTGAGAAGGTTTCCAGCATTACAACTGGATTTGATACAGTGTAAGTCAAAGCAGAACCATTAAAACCAGCAGGAACTGCAGCACTGGGAGATCCAATAATAGTCAATGCTTCCTGTGGCGGTGCAAATGTCAAACGAAGCCTCATACCACTAATCAGAGAGGGAGGAATGAGAGTTTCTTCATTAAAGATGCCAGAGAAGTAATGAAGAGGAATACAAACTCTCAAATAATTGCCAGTCGCAACACTACCAGCAGTGGGGTTATTGAGCGCAAAATTAGCAACCGAAGGGTCTGTAACATTAGAATTAACTTTAACCTCTTCTCTCTGTCCCGCCATCTGTGCTTGCTTGCGATAATCAAATGGATGATGCCACGGGAGAATATTTCGCACCATCTTGTTCAAATCTTCAATTCGTTCAAGTTCGCTTCCATCCTTGCTTTCTAGCAAAAATCTTTCAAAAATAGCAGTTGCGGGAGTGTTCTGGAAACCAAGAGCACAAGCAACATTATCTTTTCCATCAGTGGCTACTAGATGTTCTGCCATAATGTCAAACGACAAATAACAATTTTTTCCAGAAACAAAATCAGTGCTTGCCTGTAATGTAAAAATCATTTCAGTCCCCGTCGAACTGGTATAAGTCTGCTGGTCGGCGAAGTTCTTCTTAAGGATACTTCCCTGTTCAGTGAGTGCTAGATTTGCTGGCAACTCATATCTGAGGTTGTTGAGAGTCATCAACTCCTCAGTATTTTTAGAATCCTTTCTTCCATTTTTTGTTGTTGTGGTTGTAGGATAGTAAAATTCGCAATGTTCCTATAATAAAAAATAATAATAGAATTTAAAAATAATTAATTATTCACTTGAAACGGATTGTCTAATAATATCAACTGATTTCTGTATATTGTCAAGTCTTGTATCTTGTGGTGAAGTCAATTGAAACTCTCTTGCCTCAGCATTTTGAACCGCTTTCTTTAAATAAGCCAAACTGCTAACAGCAGTGTCCAAATCAACAACATCCGCAGTTAATGTGTTTTGAATAGTGCTCTTCTCATGTGAGACAAGGTCGCCAAATTCGGTCAATGGTTGATTAACTAATGGGGCACCATGACTACTCCACGATTCAAACTGATTCAATTGAAATCCATCACTCGCGGGTCGGTTTCCTTCGTTGAGTTTGTTAATAAACTCATTAGACAATCTATTGGAGGCATGTGTGTTTTTAATCATCATATAATAATAATAATTATTTTATCAATTACCATTAATTATTTTTTTCATAATTTGTAAATTCTTGTGTGTAATTCTTTCCTCTTTCATTTTCTTTAAATCCGCTATGGCTTGATTTACATCAACATCGCTAGTTTGAGCAACTTCTTTGGTTGGTGGTGGAGTTTCCTTAGAAGCATCTTCTATTGCTTCTATTTTGCTTGCTGGTGTTGTGGTAGTTTGTTTTGGCACAGAAACAGGAGTGGGATTAACAGATTTTGGTAGGGATTGTTCAACCTTAGGCGCTGGAGACATTTCAACAGGTTTTGCATTTGGTTCGGGAGACGAATTATTCGCCGATGCTATGTCTGGAGCCTTTCTTTTCAATGCTTCGTCTGGCACTTGGTCTGGTTGCCCGCTGGCAATAGGTTGTCCATTGTTCTTACTTACTTTGCTCACTTTTGGCTTTAATTGACACTTAATCTTACCACTCTTAATATCCTCTTCTATCTTCCTTACTGCTAAGTATTCGGGCGTTCCCTTACGAACGGTTACGAATTTTCCTTGTGCATTTTGTTTATGCCAAAGTGCGATTGCCTGATGATAGCAAGTTTTGTATAATTTAGTTGATTCCGTCATGTCATATATTATGGCGAAAAAAAACCATTTAATTTAATTTTTACAAGTTCGTCATATCTCTATCCTTGTTAAACCGTAATATGGTAGAGAAATTCTTTCTAAACTGGGTTGTTCTATCACTAGCAGTGTTGTTAATTGCTAGGAATGAATAAGGTTCTGCCGTAGCATATTTAACCATATTGTAAAATTCCTTTTTAGTGAGAAAAGGGCTTTCATATTCATCTGCTAGTCTGTCAAGTTCGCTTCTCCTTACTCCATTAAAAATGATCATCCAATGACAATTAATTCTTATTCTTCGTGGGAGTTGTGTATAACTCTGAGTTGCTACCCAGACTGACACTTTAGCATGTGTTGAAGCGAAAAACAACTCAGTAAGCACTTCTGATTTAAGAAAAGTTTTACTCTGTGCTATGTCATCTAATAACAATAATATTTTTGGTGCTTTCTTAGAACCTTTAGTTTTAATCAGTTCTTTTTGTTTAGTTAATATTTCTCTCATTAATTCAGGCTTATCCTCTTTGATTGTGTCTTCTTTTTTTAACTTGAGAGTGTCTTCTAAAATAGGGCACGGACTTAAACAAAAGACGACTATTCTATCATAAAACCCTTTCAACATGTTCTTTTTGGCGAGTAGATTACAAATCATAACTGATTTCCCCCCGCCAGTGCTCGCACATATAACCATGGTTCCCATTGCTGGCAATATTCCTTCTTTTTGAATAGGAAGCAATTCAACACCATCTCTTTGTGTTTTAATTGGTTGTATTTCCAAGTCATTGTTAAATTTGGGCGGTTTTTTGCTATCTAACTCTGTTATTACTGGCCTGTCAACAGTAAATTCCTCGTGTGCTTTTTCTATGTTGGTCTTCTCCAGATTCTGCTTCAAAAGTGTTTTTCG
The DNA here is from genome assembly GCA_019918135.1 of Paulinella micropora. NCBI lineage: Eukaryota > Cercozoa > Imbricatea > Euglyphida > Paulinellidae > Paulinella > Paulinella micropora. Next base: position 145,078 of record WBZZ01004423.1, read on the forward strand.
TGGCAACTTGTTTGCTATTCAATACTTTAGTATATATCTAGGCATGTCTTACTATATTATGGGTTTTGAAAATAGTTTGGATTATATCTGTAATTATCATATTCAGCACCAAATGGTTGGGGTGGTGAAGCATAATTATAGAAATAAGGAGAGTAGGGACTACCAAAAGCGTAATTACTTGGAGGATTGACGAGCGGTTTAAAATCCTTTCTTTCTGGACGAGTTTGGACTTGTCGCGGGATTTCCGCTGAGAAGTTTCTAGTTAGTTTTCGTTTCATTTTTGGAAACTCTCTTTTTTCATTCATTCTATTCTGGATGACGGCTCTATTGTATTTATTCAACATAAAGTGATTATTTGTGTTGCCATAAAGTGTGTTATCTAGTGCTTCAAAATCATTCTTAGTTGCTAGCACACGATCTCGTCTTTGTTCGTTGCCTTTAATAAGTGGGTTTGTTTGTGAAGTGCTGATACCTCCATTTTGGTCGCTTGGCATTAGAAAACGAATAAGTGCTAACATATCTTCTCTTTCATCGGCGGGAGATTTCCCCATAAGTTTATCAACCAATTTATCAATACTTCTCATGCTATCAACCATTTGGGCATTAATTGTTGCATTATCTGGGTCTTCTTTTAAATCATTCTGTGGCGGTTGAACAGGTTCCTCTACAAATTCTGTTGTCTGTGGTGCTGGTATTGGTTTTGGTTCAGGTGTTGGCTGAGGTTGCGGTGGCATGGTTTGCGGTGGCATGGTTTGCGGTGTTGGTATTGGTATTTGTTTTCTTGGCACGCTCGCATCCTTCAATTCTAAATCTTCTAATTGCTTCATTTGGTCTGGTGTCAATTTACCCCTCACTTCTTCATAAATTCTCTTATCTAATACATCATCTACCTCTGCTATATCTGACTTACTAGCCCCTTTGTTTAATGCTTGCCTTATGGCCTTTTCCCATCCGCTAACAGGATTGTCATAATCTGACAATGTCAAAGATATTTTCTTTCCAGTTTTCTTTTTTAGCAAATTAACAAATCCTTTCAAATGCTTCACTTGGGCAGTTTTATCTTGAAGTATATCCAAGTTATTACCAAGTCCGATTGAATCCATAGGTGCTACTACCATTTCTGTTTGATTTAGCGTGGGCTTAACCTCAACAATTATTTCCTTCTCTATACTTGGTGGAATATCTTTTGTGCTCTGTGTATTTATTTTTTCTATAAAATTATTAATTGTAGTTTCATTTGCTGGTGCGATAAGAGAATATCCTTTCACACTATCGGCTGTTTCTTGCGATTTAACCATTTTATTAAAACCATCAACGAGTTCCGCATATTGTTTATTAAATGTAGCAGGATTTACTCCTTTATTTACTTTAAATGTTGCATCCTTGTCAAAACTGCCCACATTTTTCATGATACCAATCATGGACATCAATGTTTATCTACATCGCCTATAAATCCATTATACTTCGCATCTGGAGGAGTGGTTTTGATAGTTTTCCAAAACTTCATTGCATCCCAAAAAGATACTCCGCCACGTGCCCTCCCCTGTGCTTCCAAGGCCATTCTAGATATATCCGCTTTTGAAAACATTGAGTTGTAATTGTCAAAAATACTCTTAGCAACTTCGGCCGTAGCCAATCCATTACTCGTTAGATAATCACTCATATTGGTAATTCTTTCAAAGTATCGTTTATCGGCAAAGTCTTGGACATTCTTGTCGCCTGACGCATACAATAAATCATGTTCAAAAGCAACCAAGTCCAAAGCATCTGCTGGTAGAATGTAAGGAAATTTGCCACGAGTTCTATTTTCTAATTGAAGACGGCTTTCCACTCGTGTGCCCCCACCTTATAATTACTTCCCTCGGTATGAATTCGTTCTTCTTCCAACTTAATGAGAGCATCTGGTTGAGCAGACCATGTTCTATATATTCCTTTAAGTGCTTTTCCAAGACCGAGAACTGTCATAGTCTCTACGCCTGTTTTAAAACTTGCCACGCATTTAAAGACATTATTCCAGTGGCTAATCTGCTCGCATATTCACTTAATACATAATCACCTATTCTTTGCTGTCCGCTTGCAATCAGACGAGGATTAGGCGGAGGCAAACCCTCTGGCACTTCATTTCTTGCTAGTGCTAGCAAAAAGGTATTGAGAGCATCTGCTCTTCTTCTTCCAAGTAATCCAACATTCATTGCACGTAGTTGTGGATTGTTGGCAATTAATCTCAATATCTGCCCCCACGCTAGCCTTCTCACACCATATCGCCCAACACCTGTAGCAAGGTTAAGTAATCTATTAAGTCTGGGACTCATAATTATCTCTTGAATGCTTCTAATAATAGCATCAACAAATCTTTCTACACTTCGGGGGTCATCACTTATTCGCGGCACAAGCATCTTGTGTTCATCGCCTATCTGTGCTTCTATTAAAGCATCATCTGGGTGTTTTCTCTCCCACTCTTCTCGGTTTTCTTTCCATTCCTTATAATCCTGCTCCGCTTGCTTTCTATCCTCTCTTCGTATTACGCGAGTTTTGTCTGCTTTGCCTTTGTTTTTCACATACGTTAAACTCTTATCGGTTAATCGTATTAAGTCTTCTTCTTTATATTCTTGTTTTACCAATTGTGTTATATCACGCTTCATTTGCTGGATATTGTCTTCTATGTGCATTATATCATATTTATCGGTAGCCATTGCTAATTTTCGCATTTCAATCATTTGTTCGTTCATGGGGGCAGTTCCGTGTTTTCTTTCAAATTCTTTCATATCAACGCCGTCATCTAGGAGGTGCGCTTTCAGTTCATCGTAATTCATGTTTGCATAAATACTTTGCTTATTGTCCAACGCACTAATCTTCTCTTTTAAATCCTCCATAGTATTACCCCCTCTTGTTGAAGCATCCAACAATCTATCCGCTCTAAGCCTCTCGCGGGCTTGACTATTAATGCCTTCATTAACTTGTTCAGCCCAATCAGCATCTGCTTCATCCAACAAATACTTATGTTCGTGTCTAATTTTGTTATAATACGTAAAAAATGGTTTTTCGTGTGGCATTTCTTTTATCCGCGGTATAATATAAGATGGATAATAAAAAAGAAAAAAGCAAAGACTAGCAACAACTTGAAGAGTTGGAAAGGCTAGGAAAGGAAATTGACCAAATCCGCATCACTCAGAACTTAGTGAATAGAAACCCCAACATTTTCAGAAAACCTAAAAATATCCTTTACCGCTTACCGCTATCAGATAAGCAACGAGAAGCAATTTATAATATTATAATTAAAGAAGAGGGAAAAAGCGGGAGTTACATATATGTTATTAATATTATTATTTGTGTTATCTAGATTTGCTATGTCGCGGACTGCCTGCGACTTTTACTCGCGAAACTCAGAAAAAAAGAATGAATCGTGTGCTTATTGTATAAAGCAAGGGGTAGATACTGGGTTTAAGTTTGTTTTCATAAATAACGGAAATAATATGTGTCGTAGTTTTGATGAGGCACTGCCTTTAATGTGTGCGGGTGATAATAGATGGTATATGACACATATGTATGAATGTAATGATATTTAATCCAACCACTCCATCCATGTTTCAGAATGAGTAATCGGTTCTGGTTTTTTTTCCGACATTATACACAGCAAACAATATTTCTGTTTATTCATGTGAACACATATTTCATTATTGATATTCTTTTTTTTGCGACACGAATCGCATTCCTTACACAATTTCCATTTTTTGCCCACAAAAAATATGGGAGGATAGAAGATTTTACACGAATGACAATACTTCATTATATTAACAATTAGTTTATTATCTTAATTTACTTCTTGCCACCCCCAGAACTTGGAGAAGGAAGGCATATGCCTATAAGTAATGTTAGGATTCCGACATAAGTATTAGCAACCTTGCATGGTAAGTTCTTCTCAGATAGCCTTACGATACAAAGGGTTATAATGGCAATGATGACACCCATTTGAAATAAATATTTAATCATTCTGCTGTCGGTTTTCTTATTTGACATACAGCAATTCCATTCGTTCTCAATTTCATTGTCAATTTTTTTCTCTTCTGTCTAGTTCAATATCCAAAACGCGAGATTTTAATTCTGGAGTTAGTTCGCCATCCATATCCATAATAGGCGGCGGTCTATGAAGTCTAGTTGTATTATTTGACATTATCAAGAACTTCCACTCTGATTTTTGCTAATTGCTTAGATAGATCTTCTATAATAAGCATGAGATTATTATTTTGTTTTTCTAAAATAACTACCTTTTCCGATAACTCCTGTGTGGCTTTAATTAACGGGGCGATAAACTCCGAATAACCTATGCCATAACCGACATCACCACTATCAATACATTTAACATCTTCTGGATTAACACTCACACCTTTCAATTCGCATTCTTTTCTTTGCTTTGGACACGGAACCATAATTGTTTCTTTATAAAACCACCAAAATCTAGCATATCCATTTCTGTTAGTATTTCTTCTAATTCCTGTGCTATTAAGCCAGTCCTACATTTCTTGTTGTCGTCAATCATACGATAGCAGACTGGATTTAACTTGTTGATAAAATTTAAGCCTAAGCATTCCTTTATATCTTCTTTTTTTCTCCTATCTGAATATTGAATTGGATTAGATAATACCCATAATTGTCCATCACTTGCTTTCAAAGACATTAAAGCAGTATTTGAACCATTCTCCCATATGAACCCACTCGTTGAAGAACCATTCACTCTAAATCTAATAGCATAAGAAGTTAATCCTCCGCCTACTCCTCCTGCTGGCGCTGTTCCTCCACTTAATGATTTACCAGAACCAGACTGAGACATATAAATCCCCCAGTTTGAATCACTGGTATCCCATACAAATATTCCTCTCGCATTCGTCCCGTCTGTTTGTCCTTGAATTCCTATTTTCGCTCCATTATTAGTTGTGGTAGTTAGCACACCAGAGTATGTAATCCCCGCATTCGCAGTTAATAATCCCGCTGTGCTTATGTTCATTGCCTCAGTGAAAGATATATTGCTTCCTGCCGTTATTCCTGATTTATAATAAAAAGCGAGTTTGCCACCTTTTTGAATTAGAAAGTTTGAACCGCTGTGGCTTGATTTCCAGTTCGTGCCATCAAAATAAGCATCAAAACTTAAATTGACATTATCGTGTGCCCAGTTTAGTTGTTGAAATGTTGGATAAGCATCCGCCGTTGTTATTGCTTGTAAGTGTGCTCCTCCGATATTTGAAGCCGTTCCATATAATTCTAAACCACCTGTTGCTCCTACTCCTTTTGTTGAGTTTCCTATAATTATCGGCCTACTTATATTTGATGTTAGTGATGTTATTTTGTCGCTTGCCGTTAATGTTGTTGTCGGGCGCCGCGCCGCCCCCAGCCGGCTGTTTCTGTTCCTCTTCGAGTACTGGAAATAGTGAGGGCCACCTCAACGACGGAGTGTTCGTGACAATCCAGAACACGTTGTACAAAAACAGGTTCCAATCGTGCCGCTGGGCTTGCCTTCTTGCATAAACCTTCAGTTCGGCTGGACCCTTTTCTCCGTCCAGATCTGCACAAAGCCCATTGACCAACGAGTAGGCCAGCGCTTGGACGTACCAAACTGGGATTTTCGCTTTCAGAACCTCTTCTGAAATTACTTCGAAAGAACCGTCTGGTATTTTACCAAGTACGTACTCCTGCATCGACACCAATTCTTGGTACGTATAGACCTTGTCCGCCTTCAATTTTGCTAGAGCATTCCGAGCTTCAGTGTTTTCGGGAAAATTCCACGCATTAACAAGAACTTGCCAATGTCTGACTAATATACTCGTCACAAACAACGCCGAGAAAACAGGTTGCACGAAAAAGCCTAATTCAAAGGAAGGCTGTTTGCTCTTCCCATGTTTCGACCGTATTGCCAACGCCGTATCCCCGTTTTGGTCTTGTTCGAACTTCCACGAGCCTGTGGTCAGCTCTAATAATTGGCGATTCTCCTCGCTCGTTTCTTTAGCATAGCCAGTTTTACTTCCTGTTATGGTTTGGTCTGTTGTTAGTTTCACACAATTGTCATCCAGATATTGTCTATTTACCGCTTCATTCGCATTTTGTGGTGCTCCTAGATTAACAATACGACTGCTATTACAATCTAAGCCTGTAGCATTAATCCACGAGACGATTGCCCCGTCTATAATAAAACTTATTTTTTTCGCAGAAATTTCAAAGTTGTAATATGTTGCCGTGTTCATATCCAAACTAGCAATAGAGCCGATATTACTGGTAGAATTGAAAACTATGAATGTGCCTTTTGTTGTTGAATTGATTGAATTTCCCGTTATTTCAACACCACTGCTATATGTCTTAATTCCTGCTATGGTTTGGTTTCCTGAGGTTTTAACTGCCGAACTATCAAGGACAGAAACATCCACACCATCAACTAAATTCACATTTGATATGCTTTGATTTCCCATATTTAGTCCTCCCGTCATACTAGCAGTGCCGTCTAATCTAAGAAAGGGTGATGCCACGTTTCTCAATTGTCCAGTGCTATAAATGAGTAGTTGATTATCTGATGCTGTTGTTATAATCACATCGCTATAACTAAACATTCGACAATCTTGGGGGTATCCCTTTTTCCGAAATTTTCCATGAAGTATATGGACTTTTTTGAAAACGTGTGGAAATGAAAGGAAATCAATTCACTGATTGCAGAACATATAAAAATAATATTAAAACATGTTTTTATTAATTGTAATACACTTTAACTTCATCTTCAGAGGTGGGCAGGAACCGGTCCGACACGGTAATCTTTCTCCTTTTTCATAGTCCCGGCTACTATGAATCTATGATGATAACAATGCCCAACATGCAGAATTTGCTTTTAAGTTTGTTTATCTTTGTTTACATTAAGCATTTTACTTTATTATGATAATAAACATTGCTTTTACCTACAATAAATTCCCCCCGGGGGGGGGGGGGGAGGGGGGAGGGGGGAACGGGGGAGGAAGAGAAGTGCGATGTCGCCACGCAAAATACATAGATTCTACAACAAAATTTCTTTAATTACTAAAAAAAATAATAAATCTAACTCCGTAATATCATACTAACTAAATTAGAAGTTTGTTTAACTCTTGCACGCGACAAACGTTCTTAATCACGCTTTCGACCATAACAAACCTGCCAGTGCAAAAAATTACGATTAATACTACACTACTACAAAGAAAAAAAACACAAAACAAATTCAAACATCTTTCAGATGAAGGAGAAAAGTGAAAGCTATGCAAACTACCTGGTGCGTGCATTTGAAGTTAGCGCCGAGTCAGCGCAAGCGATGCTAAAACAAACTCCCATGCGTTAGGTGAGCTGGGAGCGGTGAGACCGGTGCCGCGTTGGGGGGTGGAAGGTGAGTTACCAGCAGACAGAGCGCCAGCTGCCATCCGCGCGATGAGATCCTCCAGCAAGCTTTCTCTCTCGCTCTTACTATTTTTGTTGTTGTTGTTGTTGTTGTTGCTGTTGTTGTTGCTGATGTTGTTGTTGTTGTTATCATTATCATAATAGTTTTTCTTGTTCTTGTTATTCTTCTTCATCTTCTTCTTCACTCTCTCGTTCTCTTCTTCTGAGCTTTCCTCCTCCTCCTCCTCCTCCTCCTCCTTCTCCTTCTTCGAATTCTTCCTCTTTCTTCTCTCCTCTTCCCGTTGTCGCTTCTCTTGCGCCTCTTTTTCCTTCCGATCTTGCGCTTCTTTTTTCTTCCTTTCCTCCTCTCTCAACTTTCTTTCTTCTGCTAGCATTTCCTTAATGGATGCGGCTTGTTCTGACATTGCCTTGTTCACAAGATCCTGAACGACTTCTTTCGACACGCCGGCGGACGAACTACCCTGAATACAATACCGGTCGCCGTTGTTTTGAAAGAAGTCGTTCATTTCTTGCGAACAAGGCAGTGGCAGAACAAACCAACAGCAACGACAACAACAACAACAAAGAATAATAATAATAATAATAATAATAATAATAATAATAATAATAATAATAGTATATCTCCTGCCAATTGCTGAGACAAAAGGCCATGTGCATCCAGTCCTCCATTCCATAAGGAAAGTCTCCACACCAATCGGTGGAATAAAGGAAGTGACGGCATAGAACATCACTCTAGGAGCTTTATACCAATCAGCCCATGGAAAGGGACCGATGGCCTATGTACTCCCTAAATAATAATAATAATAATAATAATAATAATAATAATAATAATAATAATAATAATAATAATAATAATAATAATAATAATAATAATAATAATAATAATAATAATAATAATAATAATAATAATAATAATAATAATAAAGTTTGAAAAAAAAATGTCAGCGCTTCCCGTTAGAGAGATTATACTCGGAAAAAAAAAGACAGGGAAAGGCTCACTGATAGAATGCCACACACACTAGCTAGCCATACTAAAGCTAGTAGCTATACTCCCCTCTCTAAACTATATGCTGCGGCGCCCAAAGAGACCTTTTGACCCCCCCCCCCCGGGGGCCCCCCCCTCACAAAAAAAAAGAAAAAGAAGAAGAAGGAGTAGGAAAGATTATACCTCCAACGACATGTCCACTTCATCAGCGTCGACCGCGGGCTTTTTGGACTTCGGCTTGCCTAGTCACGTCAGAAATTAGAAACACTGAAAAAAAAGCACACAAAAAAAGATGAAATTTGCTAGTACCTGGCTTTTTCTTGCTGGACCCCTTAGGCATAGGAGGCTCAGGGGTCTCTTCTTCTTCAGGGACGTCTGGAACGTCTGGAACATCGTCGACGTCGATGGATTCTGCACAAAGAACCAAACAATATTACATACATCCTTCATTTTTCATTACATACAATGTTGCTACCGAATCTCAGTTTTTTTGGCCTGCCCGAAGAGCGAGGCTCAGTCGGGCCCTTTTTTTGATTCTTCTTCTAACGTTTCAGGCGAGCATGCAGTAAATATGCAAAATAAAGAAAAGGAAGATGCCAAAAAAAACAAAAAAAAAAACAAAAAAAAAACAACAAAAAAAAAAAAAGATGGAGCTGGTGGAGAAAAAGAATAATAACATGTATATGAAGAAGAAAAAGAAAAATGGAAGAAGAAGAGGAAGAAGAAGAAGAAGAAGAAGAAGAAGAAGAAGAAGAAGAAGAAGAAATGACCTTGTTTGCTTCGTACAGAAGCAAAAGCTCCCGCTTCCGCCAGTTGCAAATCATAGGCGGGTTCGTGGGGTTACCGACGTAGAGGAGCCACGCGGGCTTCACCTGCTTCTCGAAGTCCATCGGCGACGGATCAAGCATGCAAGAGTGTTTAAGGTTAAAACCAAAAAAACCCATGAGCTGATATTGGATTTCGTCAGCCTTGCCATCGCCGTCAGTGTCGACCTCGCGCGCAGCAAAAATGAAGCGCTTCGATCCTGCAACATCCAAGTATAAAAAATATGTGCAGCTTGTGAATTTTGAAAAACATACAGTACCTCGATTGACTTGCGCAGGAGTCTTCTTGCGCCAACCAATGGGAAAGACAATGAAGAGCCTGCAAATAAAAAATAAACAATCAGTTTATAAAAATCTTTCATACTTATAGGGAAAAAGACCCGGGAGCACAAGGTGAAGTTTCACCCTCACATGTCTCCACTTGCGTGGACGCCTTCAGTTCGAAATTGTTGTACTTTGTAAGTGCAACGTCGAGCGCGAGCGCCCCCTCCCGATGTTTGTTGTCCTCGGATGTGAACTTAAAGAGCAAGCTAATTAAAGCAGCAGCAAAAGAGGAATAATAATAATAATAATAAAAAGAGAGTTTAAATTTAAAAAAAAATGGCAGCGCTTCCCGTTAGAAGAAATATACTCGAAAAAAAAAACAGGGAAAGGCTCACTGATAACTGATAGAAGGCCACACACACTAGCTAACTATACTAAAGCTAAGTATCTATACTCCCCTCTCTAGACTATGCTATCGAATAATAATAATAACAATATAATAATAATAATAATAATAATAATAATAATAATAATAATAATAATAATAATAATAATAATAATAATATGTATCGTCTGCCAATTGCTGAGCCAAAAGGCCATGTGCATCCAGTCCTCCATTCCATAAGGAAAGTCTCCACACCAATCGGTGGAATAAAGGAAGTGACGGCATAGAACATTAATCTAGGAGCTTTATACCAATCAGCCCATGGAAAGGGACCGATGGCCTATGTACTCCCTAAATAATAATAATAATACTATATCTGAGGCGTACTGATGCAGCTAATGGCATATCCTCAACGGACATAAGCCGCCAATACCCTTTTTCGAGGTCCTCCACCCCCCCGTGTCAGTCTCTCGCCTGATGATCGGGGCCACCGATGGAGCTCCTGAGGGCAAGACTGCACTAAGCCGAGGTTATTCCGCAGTCCCAGCAACCTCTTGCAAGACGTCACCGAATGTGCAAGTGCATACACCAAGCGCGGTTGCTAGAGCTGCCTCGAAACCCCACCCATAACAATCTGGTGTCTGCTGGGTCCTGGGCTATCAACCAGCATATGCGGAGTTTAAGATCTTTTACGCGCGCAACAACCCTCCTCCCCAGCATCTACCACCAAAGGGTTATGAGTTGGCGTCACAGTTTAACGCCTTGAGGCCATTGGGCTGAATAATACTAATAATAATAATAATAATAATAATAATAATAATAATAATAATAATAATAATAATAATAATAATAATAATAATAATAATAGTGCTTCTCTGTCAATGGCTGATGCATTTCTGCACATGCGCCTCCATCGTCTCACCCGTGAGGGGAGTACGAAGAATTGACGATAAGCTCTAATGACACCCCCGCAAGGGCAGTTCCAACACTTCCAGACGGGCCGGTATGTTCAATGAAAATACTGGTCCAGACGGATCGGTATGTTCAATGAAAATACTGGTGGCACCGACGGGAATCGAACTGGCGACAGGGCCCAGATGGTAGAACTTGACCACTGGGCTATCACGGTGTCCAATAATAATAATAATAATAATAATAATAATAATAATAATAATACTATATCTGAGGCGTACTGATGCAGCTAATGGCATATCCTCAACGGACATAAGCCTCCAATACCCTTTTTCGAGGTCCTCCACCCCCCCGTGTCAGTCTCTCGCCTGATGATCGGGGCCACCGATGGAGCTCCTGAGGGCAAGACTGCACTAAGCCGAGGTTATTCCGCAGTCCCAGCAACCTCTTGCAAGACGTCACCGAATGTGCAAGTGCATACACCAAGCGCGGTTGCTAGAGCTGCCTCAAAACACCACCCATAACAATCTGGTGTCTGCTGGGTCCTGGGCTATCAACCAGCATATGCGGAGTTTAAGATCTTTTACGCGCGCAACGACCCTCCTCCCCAGCATCTACCACCAAAGGGTTATGAGTTAGCGTCACAGTTTAACGCCTTGAGGCCATTGGGCTGAATAATAATAATAATAATAATAATAATAATAATAATAATAATAATAATAATAAATAATAAAAGAGGAACAGAAGAAAAAGCTAATAATAATAATAATAATAATAATAATAGTGCTTCTCTGTCAATGGCTGATGCATTTCTGCACATGCGCCTCCATCGTCTCACCCGTGAGGGGAGTACGAAGAATTGACGATAAGCTCTAATGACACCCCCGCAAGGGCAGTTCCAACACTTCCAGACGGGCCGGTATGTTTAATGAAAATACTGGTCCAGAAATAGACCGGTATGTTCAATGAAAATACTGGTGGCACCGACGGGAATCGAACTGGCGACAGGGCCCAGATGGTAGAACTTGACCACTGGGCTATCACGGTGTCCAATAATAATAATAATAATAATAATAATAATAATAATAATAATAATAATAATAATAATAATAATAATAATAATAATAATAATAATAATAATAATAATAATAATAATAATAATAATAGTGCTTCTCTGTCAATGGCTGATGCATTTCTGCACATGCGCCTCCATCGTCTCACCCGTGAGAGGAGTACGAAGAATTGACGATAAGCTCTAATGACACCCCCGCAAGGGCAGTTCCAACACTTCCAGACGGGCCGGTATGTTCAATGAAAATACTGGTCCAGACGGATCGGTATGTTCAATGAAAATACTGGTGGCACCGACGGGAATCGAACTGGCGACAGGGCCCAGATGGTAGAACTTGACCACTGGGCTATCACGGTGTCCATAATAATAATAATAATATAATAATAATAATAATAATAATAATAATAATAATAGTGCTTCTCAGTCAATGGCGAATGCATTTCTGCACATGTGCCTCCATCGTCTCACCCGCGAGGGGAGTACGAAGATTTGACTATAGGCTCTACTGACATCCCCGCAAGGCAGCTCCAAGCCTTCCAGACAGACCAATACTTTCAAAGAAAATATCCTTTGAAAATACTGGCACCGACGGGAATCGAACTGGCGACAGGTCCCAGATGGTAGACCTTAACCACTGGGCTATCGCGGTGCCACATAATAATAATATAATAATAATAATAATAATAATAATAATAATAATAATAATAATAATAATAATAATAATAATAATAATAATAATAATAATAATAATAAAATAATAATAATAATAATAATAATAAGAGTGCTTCTCTGTCAATGGCTGATGCATTTCTGCACATGCGCCTCCATCGTCTCACCCGTGAGGGGAGTACGAAGAATTGACGATAGGCTCTAATGACACCCCCGCAAGGACAGTTCCAACACTTCCAGACGGACCGGTATGTTCAATGAAAACACTGGTCCAGACGGATCGGTATGTTCAATGAAAATACTGGTGGCACCGACGGGAATCGAACTGGCGACAGGGCCCAAATGGTAGAACTTGACCACTGGGCTATCACGGTGTCTAATAATAATAATAATAATAATAATAATAATAATAATAATAATAATAATAATAATAATAACAGTATGAAATTAAAAAAAAATGACAGCGCTTCCCGTTAGAGGGATTATACTCGAAAAAAAAAGGCAGGGAAAGGCTCACTGATAGAAGGCCACACACACTAGCTAACTATACTAAAGCTAGTAACTAACTCCTTTCTGTAAACTATGCTACAGTATCCAGTAATAATAATAATAATAATAATAATAATAATAATAATAATAATAATAATAATAATAATAATAATGATAATAATAATGATAATAATAATAATAATAATAATAATAATAATAATAATAATAATAATAATAATAATAATAATAATAATAATAACAATAATAATAATAATACCAGTCTTGATAATCTAATCCGGATAGGAATGTGAAAATTCCTTTGTGGGCCCACACGCGAACCTTCCCCGAATCCAGAGGGGGAAACCCACTCAGCTGGTCATCCTCCTCTTCCTTCTTCTTCCTCTCCTCCTCCTCCATCTTCTTCCTCTCTTCCTCCTCCTTCTTCCTCTCCTCTTCCTCCTTCTTCTTCCTCTCCTCCTCCTCCTCCTTCTTCTTCTTCCTCTCCTCCTCCTCCTTCTTCTTCTTCTCCTCCTCCTTCTTCTTCTTCTCCTCCTCCTCCTTCTTCTTCTTCTCCTCCTCCTCCTTCTTCTTCTTCTCCTCCTCCTCCTTCTTCTTCTTCTTCTTCTCCTCCTCCTTCTCCTCCTCCTCCTCCTTCTTCTTCTTCTCCTCCTCCTTCTTCTCCTTCTCCTCCTCCTCCTTCTTCTTCTTCTTCTTCTCCTCCTCCTCCTCCTCCTTCTCCCTCTTCTTCTTCTTCTTCTTCTCCTCCTTCTTCTTCTTCTTCTTCTGCTCCTCCTCCTTCTTCTTCTTCTTCTCCTCCTCCTCCTTCTTCTTCTTCTTCTCCTCCTCCTCCTCCTTCTTCTTCTTCTCCTCCTCCTTCTTCTCCTTTTCATCCTTCTTCTTCTTCTTCTCCTCCTTCTTCTTCTTCTCCTCCTCCTTCTTCTTCTCCTTCTCCTTCTCCTTCCCTTTGTCCTTCTTTTTTTGCTTCTCCTTCTTCTCCTTCTCCTTCTCCTTCTCCTGTCTCTTCTGCCTTTTTGCGGGAGGAGCTTCTCCCAATCCGTCGTCCCAGGGCACAGGCTTATTCTTGAGCAGGATCCCTACGATGCATGCATTATAAATACATACATACATACATAATACCTTGTGCATTCCAGGTGTAGCTGAAGCCGCGGACCAACTCCTCCAAATCGCCTTTGCCCTGCATGTTGCACATTAAATAAATAAAGTAAGTAAGTAAGTGAGCAAGCATATACCAGATCATGCTTGCAAAAGACGGCGTGGGGAATCTCCACACAATCAAAGGGCAGCACGTCTGCAGACCCGTTGATTTTAAGGAACAATTCCCCACGCGAATTTTTGAGAATGGCTTGCAGAGTCTTGGCAATGTGCTTCGTAGACATGCCAGAGTCAGAAAGTGATCCTACACGTTGACAAACGAGCAAAATGAGTTGAATTCCAAAGACATAACTACCAGTCAGCGCCTTCAACCTTAAAACTTTTCTCGGGCCGGTCTGAAATTTGAACGTGTGGAAAAAGGGTCGTGTTATTATCAAACTTTTGTGCAGAGATTTTATTAAGAGCATGACATTTCGAGAAGATGTAACAGCATTCCCGCTCTTTCCCCAGCTCAGAATGAGCGGGAATGCTATTCTTTTTTTCTGTACACAACAATCTGTGGAAAAAACTCTGCACAAAAATTTGTGAAAAGCGACCGGCATGATTTTGCATTTCCTTCCTACGTACTCTCAACTCATGTCATCCCTTGCATGTTTCTGCTATAACGTGTTTGTTGAAGCTATAAATGTCATTTCCTAACATTGCACGACCCAGCTTAATCTATTTTTCATAAACCAGCAATTCGATGAAACTCGTTTTTGGATTGCTGTTTTGCAAACTTTTGTGCAGAGATTTTATTGAGAACATGACATTTCGAGAAAATGTAACAGCATTCCCGCTCTTTTCCCAGCTCAGAATGAGCGGGAATGCTATTCTTTTTTTTCTGTACACAACAATCTGTGGAAAAAACTCTGCACAAAAGTTTGTGAAAACCGACCGGCATGATTTTGCATTTCCTTCCTACGTACTCTCAACTCATGTCATCCCTTGCATGTTTCTGCTATAACGTGTTTGTTGAAGCTATAAATGTCATTTCCTAACATTGCACGACCCAGCTTAATCTATTTTTCACAAACCAGCAATTCGATGAAACTCGTTTTCGGACTGCTGTTTTGCAAACTTTTGCGCAGAGATTTTATTAAGAGCATGACATTACGAGAAGATGTAACAGCATTCCCGCTCTTTTCCCAGCTCAGAATGAGCGGGAATGCTATTCTTTTCTTCTGTACACAACAATCTATGGAAAAAACTCTGCACAAAAGTTTGTGAAAACCGACCGGCATGATTTTGCATTTCCTTCCTAGTACGTACTCTCAACTCATGTCATCCCTTGCATGTTTCTGCTGCAACGTGTTTGTTGAAGCTATAAATGTCATTTCCTAACATTGCACGACCCAGCTTAATCTATTTTTCACAAACCAGCAATTCGATGAAACTCGTTTTTGGATTGCTGTTTTGCAAACTTTTGTGCAGAGATTTTATTGAGAGCATGACATTTCGAGAAGATGTAACAGCATTCCCGCTCTTTTCCCAGCTCAGAATGAGCGGGAATGCTATTCTTTTCTTCTGTACACAACAATCTGTGGAAAAAACTCTGCACAAAAGTTTGTGAAACTGACCGGCATGATTTTGCATTTCCTCTTCAATATATTATTATTATTATTATTATTATTATTATTATTATTATTATTATTATTATTATTATTATTATTATTATTGTTGCTTGGAGCTGCCTTGCGGGGGTGTCAGTAGAGCCTATCGTCAAATCTTCGTACTCCCCTCACGGGTGAGACGATGGAGGCACATGTGCAGAAATGCATTCGCCATTGACTGAGAAGCACTATTATTATTATTATTATTATTATTATTATTATTATTATTATTATTATTATTATTATTATTATTATTATTATTATTATTATTATTATTATTATTATTATTATTGAGTCTTTGGAGCGGAGCCGCGTCACCGAACGGCCCCGTGCTACCAATGGAGGCACATGTCCGACAGGATCAAAGGCCAATTGACTGATACATCTATTATTATTATTATTATTATTGTTATTATTGTTATTATTATTATTATTATTATTATTATTATTATTATTATTATTATTATTATTATTATTATATAGCATAGTTTAAAGAGGGGAGTATAGATACTAGCTTTAGTATAACTAGCTAGTGTGTGTGGCCTTCTATCAGTGAGCCTTTCTCTGTCCTTTTTTTTTTTTAGTGATTCCCTCTAACGGGAAGCGCTGCCATTTTTTTCATGTGTATTTCAAACTTTAGGTATGCCATGCTGAGGGCTAGCAAGGCGCCGATATATGTGGCACACCGTGGTGGTGGCTACGGAGTCTTTGCTGATAAATACCTTCCTCCTTCTTTTCAGCTTGGGCTCCTCGAACCAGGAGGAAAGTCTTTGCGTGCTGCAGATCATGCTGCATTTTCTGATCATTTCACTATGAAAATTGGGAGTTCCCTGCAAACAGGGATGCATCCAATTAAATTCATTAACGAATCGAGCAGGAATGCAATGCATCTCATCAACTCTTCATCGCAAGGGTTCAACAAGCTCGACGATGACACTTGCCGACCGAACGTGAAGGTAAATTATGTTAGTTGTCACATACATCCATGCAATGTAAGTTTTTGTTACGTGTGTTGTATTTTTTCTATAAATATTGTTGTAAATAATGTCAGGTCAGCAAGGGTACTCCTATTGTGACTGTCACCACCGCAATATCGAAAGATCAAGAGATTTTGCTCAGCTATGCACCTAATCCAGACCTAGAGATAGCTACGCTGCCAAGCGATGCACATCCGGTCTGGTTGAAAGAGGCTGCCAAGGAAGGAGCTAAAATCCCAGTTTTCCTGTTCGAGACTGACATTGGTCATGTATGTTTCATCGTTCCTGAGAAAGAACATCCGCTTCCACTTAAGTCAATTTCCTTGCTTCATGAAGCAAAGGTTGAACTTTTAGCGTCGGTCAGCAGTATTAGTTCTGATGGAAAGCAACCGCTCTCCAGGTCATCATCTATTCCGCCGGAAAAAAAGAGGAAGCTTCTCGACAGCGTGTCCTCAATTTCAGATAGTCGCCGCACGCTTCTGCCCAGGGAAAGCTCGGACATTACAGTCATCACAGAAAAATCAAGCTTGAGTGATGCACAGGTAAAAAATAAATAAATGAAAATTATTACTGAGAAGATTCTTTTTTACAGGCAGGTGTTCCTGACGTTGATGCTAACCTCGACAGCTGGAAACAGTCAGACAGTTCTACTGTCACTACAGGATATGATGTTAGTAGCTGCAGCAGCTCTAGACTATATCTTCCTACTGGCTCCATGGTAATTTTTTTTCTCTACCTGTCTATGTTCATGCTGGTTAATGTTCATAAGCGATCTTGTTTGCGTAGAACGTCGACGAAGAGTGTTCAGATACGGATTCAAACGGTGATGCTGCATCTATCAACCCTGGATTGCTTCCTCCTCTGGTCGGCGTGGACGATGCGGAATTATCCAACGAGCTTCGATTGAACTTCGACGAGCTTATGGAATCGAATGAGCTGTTGTATAACATCATGAGATTATCACCAATTCCTTACAGCAGACCACGTAAGAATCCAACGCGCCCCTACACGATGAAAAGTCGCTCGAAAGGTGCAGTGAAGCTTCAGAGACCGTCTGCGCTCCAAAAACTGTTGGGGATTACCTTCGCCGACTTGGACAGGGAAGTTAAGTCTGTCTGCTGCAAAAAGTGGAAGTGTTAGTGTTATTCATTTATCGACACGCGTGATGTGCTTTACACGAGAGCGAAGAATGCGTCATCGTCTCTCAGTGAGCTTTATTCTTGGGCAGCTTCGCAGCTTGAATCGTTTCAAACAAAAACTGGATCGTTTCAGTATATGTATTTAACGGAGGCTGTGTGCAAAGTAGCCTGGCAGCGTATCTACGGGATCGGTGATAAAGTTTTGTCAAGAGCACACAAACTTCTTGCAAATAACACGAAGGTTTTGACAAAAAGCTACTCAACCGTTCCTGAAACAGAAGATGTGGTAGCAGTATTACTCTGCGAGAAGTTCATGGAGAGTTACCCGGAGATATGCAGCGACGGAATATGGAGGATGCAAGAAATGGCTCAGGACGCAGGAGTCCAAAACTATGTTCGCGAGAATTGGAAAGATATGTGCCTTCGGTTTGGTTGTTCGAAACGAGTTGATCCAAATAATCCTCCGACAGACAATACGATCAACAAAGTTTGGCGCATGGATTTTCCGCACGTCAAGTTTGTCAGAGGTATTATGCATATTTTCGTTATCATTACTTATTACAGGTTTGTTTTGCAGAAGGAGATTTCTCAAAATGCGAGATCTGCACAGAGCTTGCTGCTGATCATTCTAACGGTTTCAGGACTGAAGTAGAAGCTCAAGAATGGCGTCGCCGTAGCAGGCTTCATCACAAAATTCACAGGGCGTGCCGCGTTGCCAGCATGCAGCGCAAGAAGGCAGCACCAGCAGATTTTGCTGCCACAGTCATATCAGCCGATATGAAACCGCCAGTGAAGATCCCATCTTGCCGCCGCGCCGCGAAAGATTTCAAAGGAAAAATTGTGTTTCGCCTTTGCGTTGGAATCAATACCTGCTACACTACCGATACGCATTTTATTCTGACGTACCTTGAAGGCGCGGTAGAACACGGCGCGAACAGCAACATTACTATGCTTGCCGCACTTTTACATTGGCAACTTTGGAACCCTCGCACAATGCAAGCGTGGAAATTATATCTTGAGTGGGACGGAGCTGGTGATAACACCGCGTGGGCGATGCTGGGTTTCCTTGGGCTCAATGTCGTTGACAGAGGAATCCGTTTCCAAGTAGAGTCACATCGCAAGCCACCAGGGCACGGGCACGATGGAGATGATCAGGAATTTCGAGTTATGGATATCGGGTGGAAGAGCACCTTCCTGACAACTAACATCGCTCAAGCGTTATTAAAGCTCATTCTTGCATTCAAGAAGCAGCACAAGAAGAGGCATGTGCTGGTTGTTCTCGGATGTAACTACGACTGGATGACTCATTTTAGCCCGTGTATGAACAAGAGTTTCAAAAACTACAACAAACCCTTGGCATATAGAATCACCAAGAAAGATCCTGACGCTTTGCCGACTGTAGAGATCGCTACTTGGGGAGACGCACAGGATTTTCATGGAGTGCGTGATGATCCCAGAGGAGAACCGATCAATTTGTTTATCGGACGCCCCGGTAATAATATTATCTATCTTTCTCTTTCTCTCTCTCTCTCTCTATATATATATATATATATATATATATCTCTTTCTCTCGTTCTATCTATCTATCTCTCTCTCTATTTATGACAGCGACCGACATGCCTCCCAAGCTTCCAGTCGGCTACTTCGTCAATCCGCGCCTGAAGAAGGATATTCGTGCTTTGGCTACTAAATACCTAGGGCCGGATGAGCGAGCACATGTGGAGGAAATGTTAGCAGGTGGAAATTTGACCAGAGTAGAGGTGGATGGAGATTACTTCGAAGGCGGCCTGCCCGGCCGTCCTGCTCATATGTCCTGTGTCGATGCAAAAGGCAAGGAATGGAGAGCAGAATTTCGATTGATCGACGAGCTACCTGTAAATTGGATGGAGTTGCCTCAAGAACGACAGGAGAAAATGAACGCACTTACGCGTTTGACCGATGAAGAGCTGCTGTCCTTACCACGCACTTATTTTGTTAATGAAGGACGTCCTCCAGCTCACCCGAGATGGCGTGGTGCAAGACAGCTTACTAGCGAAGAAAAGCAGGAGCAGGATTTAGCATTTGGAAATGCTTCTGAGCCTTGGCGGAAAATTCTCACGTTGCTAAGATCGTCAGAGGAAAAAAAGCAATTTGCGTCCAAGCAGATGGTAGTTAGCGAATTGAAATCATGGATGAGAATGCATGGTGTTGCAACGCAAAACTCCGATCGGAAACAGTTCAAGAAGGCAGAGCTTATTGAACAAGCGTGGAACCATTTCGAACGATGCGACTGTGGGTTCCCTGAGGAAGAAGAGCTTGGTGCTGCTCAGCCTGCAGAACCAGTGGCAGATTCAGAGGATGACTTATCTGATACTTCATCTTCCAGTTCATCAACTGACTCATCGTCTGATCGATCTTCTGGTTCAGAGGAAGAAAAGCATGGTATTAGTTTTCTTCTTCTTCTTCTTCTTCTTCTTCTTCTTCTTCTTCTTCTTCTTCTTCTTCTTCTTCTTCTTCTTCTTCTTGTTCTTCTCCTCCTTAACATGATGCTATCCATATTGTAGATGATTCAGATCGCTCCGACGCAAGTTGGAGAATGCGTAACTCAGGAATCCGTTTGCGCGGACGTCGCCGCGCACGTGTGCTGCGGGTGGACGTGGACGTGGACGTGGACGTGGTCGTATGTGATTATTTTTTTTGAATGAATTTTTCTGGGTCCGACTTTTTCATAATGGTTTTTGTCTAGGGCAACTGCAACTGTAACGCTTCTTCTAAAAACTGAAATTAGAAATTTGTTTAACTCTGATAATGCACCAGAATCTGATGTGAAGCGTCCTCCCTCCGACCCATTCCCCCCCCCCCCACCCCCCCCCCTCCCCCCTCTACGTACCAGCGTACGTCACAGCGGGCAAACAGAATTTTTTGAAGGTAAAACCATGTCTTAATATAGTAAAATGCTTAATATAAGCAAGAATAAACAGTAAAAGCAAATTCTGCATGTTCGGCATTGTTATCATCATAGATTCATGGTAGCCGGGACTACGAAAAAGTAGAAAAATTACCGTGTCGGACCGGTTCCTGCCCACCTCTGAAGATGAAGTTAAAGTGTATTACAATTAATAAAAACATATTTTAATATTATTTTTATATGTTCTGCAATCAGGGAATTCATTTCCTTTCATTTCCACACGTTTTCAAAAAAGTCCATATACTTCATGGAAAATTTCGGAAAAAGGGATACCCCCAAGATTGTCGAATGTTTAGTTCTATGTGTATCAATACTTCCACTCGCCGACACTTTAGCCGTGTTAGTATCGTGCTCTGATAGCCAAGTTGTGATAGATCTGCCATTTAGTTGATTTACATTTGTTATGCTTTGCCCTCCCATATTTAAACTGCCCGTCATAGCCGTTGTGCCATCCTTTGCTAGTTTTGTATCAGTATATGCTTTGTTGAAGCATCGCCGTCATAGAATGGTGCTGGAAGTCCGCTGATTGCTGTTGTGCTGTTAAAATTTAAAACATGGCCCGTCAATGTTATCCCACTCCCCGTGGTAGAAGCGAGGGTTATGGACGAACCGACTATAGATAGTGGATAGCCCGTTGCTCCACCTACATCCGACGAATAAATAGAACCTGTATTATTGTTGTAATTGAAGAATAACTTCCCCGTATTTAATGGATTTGAATCTTTTATACCCAAATAAGTAGTAAATATTTTGTTCCCTGCTATGGTTTGGTCTCCTGTTAGTTTAACCACAGAAGTGTCAAGAGCAGAAACATCAATACCATCAACATTACCGACATTTGTTATGTTTAAACCTCCCATATTTAAATCTCCAAACATCATAGCGAGACCATCCAATCTAAGAAAAGGTGAGTTTGTGTTTCTCCATTGCCCTGTGCTATAAATGAGCAGTTGGTTATTGGCGGGTGTGCCTGTAATTAAAACATCGCTGTGTGTATTAATTGAACCGTCTGCTGACACTTTATCATTATTATCTTCGTGCTCAGATATCCAAGTATCAACATCTTTTGTATTTAATAAATTTACACCTGTTATATTCAAATTACCGCCCATATTAATATTTCCTGTTTCATCAACATTTATCGGAAATGTTTTATTTACCCAGTTTATTGAATTATATGTTAGATAACTATTCATAGCTATCGGTGCTGTAATGACTACATCCGTTAATTTATCTAATTCAAAGTCGCTTATATAACTTGAGGTTAATGTAGCAAATGAAGTATTACCCAACCCGTCCGTTTTTAATACTTGATTAGCCGTGCCGTCCGCTATTGGTAAATCGTATTCGTTATTGATTGACACATAACCAGTATCAGATATCAACAAAGAGGAGTTATTATTTCGCGATGATATTGTTATGTCGTCAGTCCTTGCTTGTATTGAGTTTGCTTCAATATGATCTCCATATAATACTCCGTCAATTTCTAAATTCTCATCCACTATAACAGAGCCGTAAAAATGATATGTCCATGGATTGCCCAAATGGTTCATAATTTAATAGAATTATTTTATACAAACAAATTTTCAATTTGTGTTATATAGCAAAATCGCGAGCGATTTTTTATATATCGTAGAATATATAGTTTAAAAAAATATGAATATATTCGGCCGATCGCAAGAACAGCAGTCAATAGATACTAAAACTATTGCAATCACTACTACCCCGACATTAACAAGAAACATTCAAAATGCGTATGTTGGCCTTGATCTTAGGTCGTGGATGGAAAGTTCCACATTCACTACTCTTTGCACAGGCGGTTATGGTAGCAAAACAATATCTAATTTAGGATATGGTTATTTCATTAAAGTTGCTTTTCGCGGGTCTTTGAATTTGCCCGCCCCGACTGGAATAGGAACTTTCCAGTTCTGGTTTCATAAAACGGACGGAACAAATGTTGATGACTTTTACAGCGAAGTGCTAAATTATACAACCGCCATTGAGTATAAGTCTTTTGATTGTATATGGCTAATTCAAAGATTTGGAGTTCAAATGAAAATGATATGGTTAATGACTTGTCCAAATCCCGCGGATACTACCAATAATACAACAATACGAATTGTAGGTAATACAACCAATGAGGTTTTATTGACATACGCAACAGATTCTCCAATAACATTGGAAGTATATTATAAAACGGCATCTGCGGGTTATGTATCTTTTAAACCATCATATTTTAATATTGATGTGATGAGAGACATAGCACTAACCGCCGCTTACACATGAAACCTGTCATACATATCTTTTAGTGTCGTGAGTTTGCCCTCGTGTTGAGATAAGACATCGCGGAAAAACGTCTTATAATCTAACTTACCATATTTAAGAATAGGTCGTTGTTCTGGTGGTATATGTCCGTATCTACTCTCGAGCCATTTCTTCATATCCTCCTGTAATATGGTGCGGTCTTCCACTTTCATGTACAAGAAGTTAAACGGGTCTTTTGATACTTTCAAATGTGCCGTTATTATTTCATAGCAACTATACCCGCTCTCGGGCGGATTCCGCTTTGTTTTAATTGGCGTTTTCTTTTCCTTTGGCGGTGCGGACTCCTCTTTTGCTTCTAAAACTGGTAATTCTTTTTTTGCTAATTCTTCTCCTACATTGGTCTTGATTTTGGTAATACCAGTCTCCTTCAAATCACTTTCTTTAAAAGGTGTAAATTCTTCTGTCGTTTCTGGTTCTTCGTCAAAGAATTTTTTCATCATATCGGAAGAAGGCAATACAACTTCAATATTATCACCTTCTGGTTTTGGTTCTGGTCTATACTTTTCATAAAATGCGATGATATCAGTTTTAAGCGATTTGCTTGTCGCTACTTAAATGAGTCCATTTTTCTATTTGGCTCAGATAATCTTTTTTGGTTGACATGTTATATATAAGCATAACAAAAAAAATCCGTTTTATATTATTTATTAATCATCATTGTCGTCGTCAAAAGTCCATTCATTATCACCATAAATAGTCTTCCATTGATTTTTAAATTCTTCTAAGGTTGGTAAATCTACACATCTAATTCTTATACCTTCTTCCATTGTTTTCTTCGTTTCTACTATATTTGGCATCAGTTTTCTAAGACTGGTCCAGAAACTGACTTGTGAAGTGTGTGGATCATTTACATTTGCTTTATGTGTATCATACAATGCTTTCTTTGAAACCTCTTTACCAAAATGAATTTCTGGCTACTCGTTTGTAATATATCCCAAGTTTAAGCAATCCAACCACCACGTTCTCAACTTTGAAAGAGATTTCACTTTTTGTTCTCGCAGTCCCTTTGTAATGATTGTTTCGCGGTCGTTAAAATCGCTGAGGTCTCTTTCAAGAAGAAACTTCGCCAGTCGTTGCCTGTCAATAGATCTAATATCTGTAATCACTTTTCTTTTCTCGTCTGGTTTCATAAGTGCCAGTTCGTCAGAAACTTCAAGGACTAACCATCGTTGCTCGGTGGTTCCCGCTGGCACTACCCATTCTTCGTTTGAAGCAAGGACCAAGAATAACATATTTTCTAATGTTAGATTTGGTAAATATTTTTGTTTAAGAGTAAGTGTGTTTTCTGATACAAGTTTCTTAATTGTTCCCGCTCGTTCTTTATCACCACCCCAGACCATTTCGTCCATAAATACTACAATTGCTTTTGCTAGTTGGGCATTGAAATTACCCAGAATTTCTTTAACATCGGACGGCTGGAAGTAATAATCGGCGCCGATTATATCTTTGAATATTTCAAGAATGATGCCCTTACCTGCTCGTTCAGTGCTTGTCAAAACTAATGACAAGTGTAGTTTTTGCCACGGCTTTTGGTAAATGCTCACAAACATATCAAGCACCTTTTTATATATGTCCTGTCTTCCTCCACACTATCTGTTTAAGATATGTTGAAAGAATGCTTCATTTTTTTCTTCTTCTGCCGTGAATGATTTTACGTCTTCCAATGTGTCTGCTGGAATTTCAAAACCCTTAAACAAGTTATAAAACCCTTGTTTGTCATTATCAAAGTATGCTTTTGGATCAAAGATTACATCATTCACTTCGCGTCGTTTCGGGTGTGTAGTCCACATTTTATACAAATCAACGACATTCAACGTGGCTGGGTTCTTTCCTAGTGCTATCCAGTCCTCCTTTGGTAAATTCGTCTTTACTCTTTTGTTTTTGAAGAATGATTCGATTGCTGATTCCGTCTTGTAGCGGAACACCTGCTTACCTTTAGAATCAACATATTCTTCAATTATGGTCGGCTTTGCTAAGTTAGCAAAAGTGTATGATTTATTCATCCAAGCCAAAGCAGTATCTATCAACTCTGTGAATTTTTCCAAATTATTACATTCATCGGCAAGTCGTCGCAAATCTTCAATCGTGTTGATATTACGGACGACGGGGGGAGATAGTTCGTAAATTTTTATACCTTTGCCCTCGCAATTACTATCGTGGCAGTAGAAATACAATCCGTCTCTTCTCCATACTACATAGCAATTGTCGCTGTTATTTTCTTCTCCGTTTATGATACATATTCGTGTCCCTATGATTTTTAGAATAAACATTCTCTGCTTTTTTTCAACAATTTCCACATTTGATATTTTGCTGAGTATGATTTCGTATATTTCTTCCAATGTGATATGTTGATATCGTTTCAAAGTTGTATATTCGGGAATTTTAATATTGTAAAATGTATCGTCATCGGGTCGCATAATCAAGTAATCGTCTATTTCTACATCTTGTAGCAGTTTCAAGGTGTTTGTTTTTGGCGTGTATGAATACGGAAGCAAACGCGGTCGCTACCATCTTTATGAGAATAGATAGTGCGGAAAGCCCTGTTTTTGTTATAAACAGAAATATCAAGTATGGTTCGCAATTCAATATTCTTGTCGGCTCGTTCAAATGTGAAGCAGAGGTCGGGGTAATCTTTTTCAATTACCACTTCCGCATATTTCCAAAACTCTTTTTGTGTTTCGCAGTTTTCAAACACCAAGCCATTATCGTAAAAAAAATGGCACGACATTTTACCATTCTTACTCACATCCAAGTATCTTGCTTTTTTAGGATTATACTTAAAGCCTACATTAGCAAATACATTTTCCATAAGCGTGTTCCATCGCTCATACATTTTTTCTCGCGAGATTGATACTTCATCGCCATCAATGTCGGATAATTCATCGCCATCAATGTCGGCAAACATTCGTTGGGGTTTGTTTTCCAAGCGTTCCAGGCATTCGAGCCAGACGTGCCAGGCCAGCGGCAGCAGCGCGTCCCGGTACGTCCACGCCGGCCCCACGCCCGGTTCGCACCAGGGCACGAGCGCGATCGCGTGGGCCAGGTTCCACAGGCAGAGGCGCGGCAGCGCAAACGAGCCCGCCGCACGCCAGCGGCGGGCTCTGCTGCCCAGCATCAGCTGCAGGCACGACAGCCAGGCTAAGCCGCTGGCAAAGGCGAAGGAAGCTACCAGGCCCTGCCCCAGCGAGAAGCTGGACATGGGGCGGCCGGGAGCGGAAGAACGGAAAACTGGCTTTTGTTCTTGGTTCTTTCTGTCTTTCTCTCTTTACTAGACGTAGCACTACCGCTGCAAGCTAACTGCAGGCGGTGAAAAAGCGTGCATGCCGCTGGGAGAAGGGGGGGGGGGGGGTTCGTTTTCCCCCCCGCCGCCGGGGCTGACTGGCGGCAGCACACCACACTGTTCCTCGGGGGTTAGGTGACGGGTGGGAAGAAGGGAGCTCCCTCCTCTCTCTCTCTTTTCCCTTCCTCTCTCTTTCTTTCCCCTCCTCTCCCCTGGTCTGCCACAGTCTAGCGTCGATTCTCTGGCCAAGCCGCACCCCAAATTATAGCAGATCTCCTTTCGAATCCAAGTTTCTTTTATGGCAAGACAAAGGAGCGGCGTCCCCCCACCCCTTCGTTTTCTTGTCAGACTCGAATGGATATAAAGAACTTTTTCGGGGGGGGTGCCACAGCGGCCCACCATGCAGACTGTTGTCGTAGCGGACGACACGTTGTACCCGAGCAAGAAGAGAAAGTTGGAAGAGAAAACAGTCATCCGGGCCGCTGCCGCCCCTGCCCTAGTTTAGCCACGCCAACAGGGGCAAAGCACAGGAGGAGAAAAGAGAGGGTCCTGCCGAGCGTGTTTCAATAAAATTTGCTCTGTACCTGCACCCGCCTTCCTGGCTTAGACTATGGTGGCGGACCCGCTGCCGGTAATGCTGTGAGAGATTGCCGCGGTGTGCGTGCTGCACCCTCTCCTGTCCCTTGGTTCCTCCCGTCCCCGTTCCCTGGCCCGGCCCCCCCTGGGCCGGGTGGCGGCGGCAGCCGCGCACTCAAGTGCTGGTGCTGGTTCCAGACACGCGCGAAGGCCTGCTGTACATGTTCGATCTGCGCCAGCCGGCCCTCGGCCTCCCGGGCTCTCTTCTCCCAACTCGCGCGCTCCTGCTCCTCCCGCGCCAGCCGGGCGGCCGAGCCCGTCACCGCCCGCCGCTTCCGCTGGCCCTCCTGTTGCACTCCTGCCAGCCGGGCCTCGGCGTCCCGGGCCCTCTTCTCCCCAGCCGCCCGCTCCTGCTCCGCCCGCGCCAGCCGGGCCTCGGCGTCCCGGGCCCTCTTCTCCTCAGTCGCCCGCTCCTGCTCCGCCCGCGCCAGCCGGGCGGCCGCGCCCGCAGCTTCCTGCTGCACCTGCGCCAGCCGGCACGCGGCCTGGTCCAACCGCGCCGTCGCCGAAACGGCCAACTGCTGCCACCGCTGGCTGTCCTGGCGAGCCCCGGCCAGCGCAGCCTCCCCGTCGTCCTCTGGACCGCCGGCGGGGGGCGTCGTCGCGTGGTCCTCCGCCGGCCGGAAGCCGCGCGCGCGCAGGACGGCTAGCGTGCAGGTCTCCACCGCGCGGCGAGACGTCCGCTCAGCGTCTAGTGCGGTCCGCGCGTCTTGCACCTCTTGCTCCAGCCGCCGGTACTGGTCCAGCACCCGCCGGGCGTACGCCCGGTACGACTGCGCCGCCTCCAGGCCTTGCATTGACAGGGCGCGCACGGCCTCGAGCTCCCGGGCGCGAGCCCCCCGTCGCACGTCCGCCGCCCAGCACTGCAGTTGTAGCAGGGCCTGGTATTGTCTTTCGGTGTGGCTGGGCTCCGACCCGCGCGGGCCGTGCCGGTGGCAGATGCCTGCCTGCCCCGCGCGCCGGAACACCTTGTACTTGAGGTGGCAGAAGCTACAGGCGCGTTGCCAGGGCTTCCATCCCTCGGTCGGCGCGGGCCTGTACCTGCCCAGCAGCCGGCCGTCATGGTTTTGCCGGAACTGCGACTCCACTGCAGTCGCGTGCCTGGCGGGGCGGACCGCCGTCACCTGCGCCGAGGTCATGCCGCTACGGTCGAGTGGAAGGGGGAGGGGGGGGACGGCAGGACTTCTGCCGGCGGAAGCCCGGGAAGGGGAGGGGGTGAGAGGGGGAGAAGAAAAGCAGCGGGTGGCCCGGGCGCGCCCGGCGGGCACCCGGGCCACCGGCAGGGGGGGGGGGGGGCTGGGCGGTGGGAGAGGGGGAGGGGCCGGCCACCCCGCGGCCGGGCGGCGGCCGGGGACGGCCGCGCCGCGTCCCCTCCCCTCGCCGGGCTGAGCCCCCGGGGGGGGGGGGCAGGGGGGGCCCCCCCCCCGGGACCGCCACTACCCCGTGGGCTGTATGCAGGCGGACAGGGGCACCCTTTCGGCGGCCGGGGCCGCGCCGGGCCGGCGGCCGGACGCCCGCCGGGGGTGCGACGACGACAGCGAGGGCGGTTGGCCTTGCTCGGCCGGCTGGGGCCCGGGCGGCGCGGTCCCCCGGGCCGCGGGGGCGGCAGCCACGGCCGGCGCCAGACCCCCGAGCGGGCCTCGGCAGCTCAGCAGCCTGACGGAGGACCTGCGAGGGGCGCTAGACTGCCTAGCCTGGCTGAGCCCGCCCTCGTGGTATGTCACGGGCGGCCTGCACGGGCTGGCGACGCACATGAGCGCCGGCGCCAAGGCTTCGGGGGCCGCGGCCTTGGTCTCCTACGAGTGCGTAGCCCGCGAGCCCCTGCGCTACCTCCCCACCGTCAGCGCGGCCGTGGAGACGGGCAACCTGCGCCTCGCGCGCCTGCCAGAAGGAGAGTGCGGCTTGGGGGCGCGTTGCCTGGCCGTGAGAACGGGGTGGCCACTCCCCCCGGCCCACGGTGCACCCGGCTCCACGGCTGGCTCCCTGCCCGGCTCCACGCCGCTGCTGCGCAGCCTGTCCGAGGCCGAGCTCTGCTTGTATTCACAATACGAAGATTTCGTGCTCAAGAACAGGCTCCACACCACCCCCCTGCCCGCTAGGCTCCTGTGCCTGGAGCGGGCCTGGAAGGACGTGGGGGTGTACGTCAAGAACATGCGCACCGCCATGCATTGCCTGCGCTCTATCCTGAACAGGCCCCCGCGCCCCTGTGTGCTGTGCCTCCGCGACCTCAGCGTCCGCTGGCTCGGGTATTGTGCGTCCGGCCTAGTGCGCGTTTCGCCCGAGAGGCTGCTGCAGGGGTCCCTGCTGTGCACGGACGCGGCCGGCCGGCCGGTGGACTACCTGGGCAGCGCCGTGCTCGCGCCGCCCGCGGACGTCTGGACCGGGCTGGTGGGTGCCGTCGTGAAGCCCTGCCTCGAGCAGTTGGGCTGGCGGGTGCACCACGTGGCGCAGCCAGGGGGGGTGCGTGTTCGCTGTACTACCTGGACCAGAGCAGGCTGGAAGTGAAGAGACAGCAGAGGCCCGGCCCGGGCCCTCAGGGGGGAGGGGGCAGGCCGGGCCGAACCTAATAAAACTCTTCGTCGTCGCTGCCGTCTGTCCTTTCCTGGTCCGAGTCGCTGTGCACCAGCAAGCGCATCGAACT
Organism: Paulinella micropora; assembly: GCA_019918135.1. Taxonomy (NCBI): domain Eukaryota; phylum Cercozoa; class Imbricatea; order Euglyphida; family Paulinellidae; genus Paulinella; species Paulinella micropora. The sequence goes on from WBZZ01004423.1 coordinate 174,786, forward strand.
CATGCGCCGGACGATCGCGTTCGGGCTGAGCGGGGGAAGCGCACGCGGAGTCTTGGGTGGCGCGAGCACGCGGTCGTGCTCCAGCGACTGGAACTGCCGCCGGAGGTCCTCGGCCGTAAAGAGTAGCGCCGGCTGCCCGAGGGCGGGGTCCGTGGCGGCGCGGCCGCGCGGGGCGGGCGGGGACCCGTGCTCCTCCCCGTGCGAGGAGCTCCGGGCGTGCGCGCCCGGGGTGTGCGAAGGCGGGGGGCGGAGGAGGGGGCCCCCGTTGCCGCCCCCGGCCCGGCGTCCCCGCCTTCGCCGGCCGCGCCCCCTACGCCCGGGAGATCGTCGGGGAGCCGGGGCCGCCAACCGCGCGGGGGGCCTGGGCGTGGGCGGCAACGAGGAAGAGGAGGAGGGGGGCGGCGCGGGGCCACCCGCCGGCCGCCGGCGGGCGTGCCGGCGGGCGTGCCGGCGGGCGTGCCGGAGGGCGTGCCGGCGGCGGGCTGCCCCGTGGGCATGCCTTCGGACGCGGGCCCCCCGGTGGGCCCCCCAGTGGGCCCCCCGGCGGACCGCCTGGCCGGCGGAGCCACCGGCGGGCGGGGGGGCGCGCGCCGGCCGGCGGGGAGTGAGCCGGGGGCCGGCGGGGTGACCGGGGGCGGCCGGCGGGCGCCGGGGGGCGCGGACGTCCGGGGAGGCAGGGCGGGAGTTCCCCGGGCGGCGGGGACGCCCGGGGAGGTGGTGTGAGCGCGGCGGTGGACGGCCGGCCGGCCGCGGCGGGCGGTGCGGGCTCGCCGCCGGTCGTGGGCGACGGCTGGCCGGCGGTGGGCGACGGCTCGCCGCCGGCCGTAGACAACGGCTCGCCGCCGGCGGTGGGCGGGGCGGGCGCGGTGGTGGGCGACGGCTCGCCGGCGGGGGCGGCGGCGGACGACGGTTCGCCGCCGGTGACGGACGGCCGGCCCCCGCCGGCGGCACAGTCCCGCATGCCGGTCGAGCGCAGCAACGCTAACCAAGCGTAGTGCGAGTTCAGCCGCCGAGGCCCCTCTGCACCGCTGGCGGGGTAGGTCTGCAAGGCCAGGGTCGCGGTCGGGCGGCCCCCGGCGCTGGACCTCAGGCGGATGCAGTCCAGCTCCGGTTGGCCGAGCAGCGTGAGCTCCCGCTGGTAGTACACGAGCTTGAGGCCCACCGGCAGGGCGCGGGGGGGGACACTCCGCGGCCCTCCGGACGCGGCGCGATCGGGTGCAACGGGTAGCCCCAGGGGATCCTGTCCGTGACAGCTTTGGTGCTCGCTTCATGGCACAGCACCAGAAAACCCGGGTACACAAACATGCGCACGCGCCAGGTGCCGCGCAGGGACGGGACCCCCTCCCAGGACACGTCCACGTCCCCAAAGCCCAGCAGCGTACTGCTACCCCCCCCGGTCAGGCTGTGCAGCTGCAGCTGTCGGGCGACCTTCTCCAGCACCTGGTCGAACAGCGCTCGCTCGTACGACTCCTGCGCGCTGAGTAAGACCTCGGCCACGCCGCTGGTGCTGGCCGTGGCCGTCGGATCGCCGAATCTCCTCGCATCCGAATCGCCGAATCTCCCCGCCTCCTGGGTGCGGGACCACAGGGAGCACAAGAGCTGGATAGGGGCCGCCACGGCCCGCTCGGGGTCCAGCACGTCTTCGTTCGGTAGGAGGCAGGACAAGGGCGCTAGGTGTTCTCGCCTCGCGGAGCGAGCGAACCCCGCCCTGAGCTGCGCCGTGTGGACGTTCACGAGCGCCGACCAGGCGGCAAACTCGTGCATTCGGCCCAGCAGGCGCATGCTGAAGACACTAGACAGGGCTGCCCAGTCGGCCGGGGCCGGCCCCTGTACCAGCAGCACGTCCTGGGCTACTACCTGCAGGGCGGACAGCAGGCTCGCCAGCTGGGACACGAGTTGACCGGCCTGCTGGCTGTCCTCGTACTGGCGCCAGACCTGCAGGTGCAACCGAGTCAGGACCGGTATCTCCTGCAGCGCCTCGGTGGCCCACGCGCGGAGCTGTTCCAAGAGGCGCTGCGACATGCGGCGCACCGTTTATGAACAGGGACACCGGGTGGAAGAAAGGGAGGGGGGAAGACCGGAGGGGGGGGGGGGGTGGCTGTGCTTCCTGCCCCAGGGGAGAGCGGGAGGAAGAGAAAGGGGCCGCGCCCTCTCCTCTCGGCCGACCCCGCACGCGGCCGCCGTCGGGGCGGGAGAGAGGAGCTCGGGCGAAAGGAAGGCCAGGGGGGGGGAGGGGCGGTTTGCCCACCCCGCCAGGGTCATCCACCATCCGGCCGGCGCCGGCGAAGACGACGACCAGTTCAGCCGGCACCCGAGCCGACCAGAGCCTCCTCACTTTCTTTACTAAGCCGGCCCACGCCGCACACCCCCTCCCCACCCTCTTTTCACCTCTTGGGTTGCCCAGTCGTCGTGAGTTCTGAAGCGTCCCGCCGGGGTCTGAGAGCTACCGGGAACCTAAACCGGGGGTCTCGATCCGCCGAGGACAGTCAACCACTTCGAGCGAGTAAGAATCCGTTACCGGGGGCGGGTGCAGGGGCAGCCCGTCCAACCAGGCCAATTCGCGACACCTGCGGAAAACCAGGCGCATTTTCGTCCTGGGCCCGGCCTCACCGACCCCGGGGAACCGTACCCTCTGGAGTGCAGCACAGTCTGTCACCGTGAGCGTGAGCTCCAGAAGGCCGGGGGGCACGACTATTTCTTGTAGCAGGGGACACCGTGAGAGCCGGAGCTCGAGCCTGCGACCCTCTGAGCCGCCCGACCAGCGCAGGTACTTAAAGGTGTCGCACCCGTCCAAAGTCAGCTCCACGTCGCACCAGCCTGGCACACGGAATTCAGTCAAGGCCTGGCAGCGCCTAAATTCGCAGCTGGCCCGGGAGCACTCTAGCCGCTCGGGCAGGCGGCACTCTCCGAAGGTTTTGCAGCTGTCGACGCGGATTACCAGAAATGTTCCCACGGTTGACAACAGGGGCAATGCTAGCTCGTGCAGTTGTTCGCATTGCCGCGCGACGAGCTGTAGCCCCCCGCCTACCCAGGTTAGCTTCGGCAATTGCAGCGGGCTCAGAACGGTTCGGCAGGCTTGCAGCGTTAGGGCCAGGTTCCCCGCACACCCCTGCAGCTCCGGCAGACGGAACTTGAACCCGGGCGAGGCGGGCCCCGCAGCACTCTGGAAACACCGACCAAAGGCGCACACCAGGTCTCCAGTGACCTGCTGCAGTCCCTGCCAGGTGACGGCCTGCAGTTCGTCGCACTTTTTGACGTCGAGGCGGACCCGGTCCGCAGTCGCCGCGCTGTGTAGGACCAGGCTTTGCAGTGAACATTCGTCGGCCAGCAGCTTCAGGTCTCCGCCGCCTAGCCTCACTGTTAAGGGGGGGCTAGTCCGGCCAGTCTAGACAGGTGCAGTTCTACGGGCTGTGGCCCGGTGGCGCCGGTGGAGGTGTCAATGACGCGCAGGCGGTCGCACCCAGCGAAGAGGAAAACCAGTGCCACGGGCTCTTTACCCGCGCCGGGCCGCTGTGTAAAGGAGAACTTTTCCAGCGCGGGGAAGTAACGAACAAGTATCTTCGGGCTTACTCTGCTGGCCGTTCCTTTCCCCGAGCAATCTATCTGCGACAGGCTTAGCTCTTGCAAGTGTTGGCCGCACTGGAGATTCAGATACCTGCGCCTGTTTAGCTCTAAGGAGAACCCCCGGAGGAACAGCCGGTTGATGACGCGGTGTCCCTCCTCCGTGGGCCGCAGCAGGGGAAAACGCCACAGGTTGTCTTCCGTCAGGGTGACGACCTCGTGGCCCGCGGTCTGCCCGGCCAGGGACACCACTAGCTGGGTAGCTCCTGCCTGTTCCGTCACGGGCCCGGCGGCGGGGCCGGGTGAGAGTCACTGGACGGCATCCTCCAGGGCCTGCCAGTAGCGCCGGGGGACAGCCTTCCGCTGGTCCTCGCTTAGTCCTTGCACCTCGGCCACGCTAGGCACCGGCAGGGAGGAGAAGTCCAGGAGGCCCTCGGTCCGCAGCCCGCGCGCGGCCAGCTCCCACGCGCGCCGGTCGTCCGTGGCCGGGCTCCCCCGGCCCGTGCGGGCACAGACCTCGTGGACACAGTGGCTTAGGTTCGACAGTATCTCAGCCAGGGGCTCGCGGCCCGCCCGTCCGTCGCCTGGGGCGGGTGGCTGCCAGTGGTACCAGAGCAGGCACGCCAGGAGCAGGGCCCGCCGCTGGCTGGCCTCGCGCTCGTGGGCGAGCCAGTCGGGGCACACACAGCAGGCCGCCGGGCGGTCGCGCCCGCCGAGGTAGGCCAGCCAGGGGTACGACGGTGGTGGCGACCTCGCGGCAGCCCCAGTGGTCCGCCCGGCTGCGTGGCCGGGGGTCGGCCCTCGCCAACTCGCCATCCACCGCACTTTGTCCAACTACCTGGCTCGGCAGAGAGCTCGGCCGGCGCCCGCTGGGCCCGGGCGGGCGGGGTGAGGGAAAGAAGGGACAGCTCCCGGGGGAGGGGGAAGAAGAAGCGACTCCCCTCCTCCCCGGAGCGGCTTCCCCCCCGCAGCACGACGGGATCCTCCGGCGCCCGTCCCAAACCCGTGCTTTCCTGGCTTTACTGAACCGGTTCGTAGCCCGCCCGGTTGTCACAGGGACGGGGTTTTCTTAGCCTTCAGCTGGCTTGGGCACTGCGGAGAGTGTGGACGTCGCTAGCTTTTTGCTGGCAGCTCCAGCTCAGGGCAGCCTCCGCGCACTTCGAGCGAGTAATCCGTGACAGGGTACTGGTCCAGCCCGTCCAGTCCTCGCAGTTGGGGACAATGCGTGAAGAGCAGCCTCGCTGGCCTCTTTCTTCTGCCCTCCCCCGGGGGAGGGAATTTGATGCACCGGAGGACCTGCACCCGTACACCGTGAGCGAGAGTTCCTGGAGGCCAGACGGCAGGGCTATTTCTTCTAGGCCAGC
>WBZZ01004424.1:0-5000 GCA_019918135.1 Paulinella micropora
ATAATTAATAATAATAATAATAGTGCTTCTCTGTCAATGGCTGATGCAAATCTGCACATGCGCCTCCATCGTCTCACCCGTGAGGGGAGTACGAAGAATTGACGATAGGCTCTAATGACACCCCCGCAAGGGCAGTTCCAACACTTCCAGACGGACCGAATAATAATAATAATAATAATAATAATAATAATAATAATAATAATAATAATAATAATAATAATAATAATAATAATAATAGTGCTTCTCTGTCCATGGCTGATGCATTTCTGCACATGCGCCTCCATCGTCTCACCCGTGAGGGGAGTACGAAGAATTGACGATAAGCTCTAATGACACCCCCGCAAGGGCAGTTCCAACACTTCCAGACGGGCCGGTATGTTCAATGAAAATACTGGTCCAGACGGATCGGTATGTTCAATGAAAATACTGGTGGCACCGACGGGAATCGAACTGGCGACAGGGCCCAGATGGTAGAACTTGACCACTGGGCTATCACGGTGTCAATAATAATAATAATAATAATAATAATAATAATAATAATAATAATAATAATAATAATAATAATAATAATAACTAGGGGCTGCGCCAACACCTGAAAGGATGGTTTACCGGTGCGCTCGCGCACCAAACCCCGCCAGCCCCACTTCTTATCATTTTTGGAGGGCCCCCCGGACCCCCCCCCCCCCCCCCCCCCCCCCCCCCCCCCCCCCCCCCCCCCCCCCTCCCGCCCCCTTTCCCTTCGACAGGGTACGTTGAATTGCCGGAGGTGCCGCAAAGGGCGCCCGGTGGCAAAAAAACCTCAATTTTCATGTGTGGGTGCCAGAACGGGTACGTACAATTGCAGCGCTCCCCCGGACCCCCCCTTTCCCTTCGACAGGGTACGTTGAATTGTCGGAGGTGCCGCAAAGGGCGCCTGGTGGCAAAAAACCTCAATTTTCAGGTGTGGGTGCCACCCGCGACCAGAACGGGTACGTAAAATCGCAGGGCTTGGGATCCCGGGGGCCTCGTCCGCTCCCACACGCGTCTTCAGGACATACAAACATACATACAAACATACATACATACATACATACATACATACGTACGAGGGCCCCCCGGACCCCCCCTGCCCCGTCGACAGGGTACGTTCAATCGCCGGAGGCACCGGCAAGTACTACCAAAAAACAAGGAAATTTCGCATTCAGGACACTCCCCTAACGCAAATATTTGCGTGAATTCCAAAAAATTATATCAGCATCAAGATCGAGTCTGGGGCTAGCCACCCTGCCAATATGAGCTCCCAACTCTTCCTGGTTCACACAGCCTATGATTTATTCCGATGGCAGAGCAGAAAATAGGCCCCCCCCCCCAAAAAAAAGGAAATTTCGCATTCAGGACACTCCTCTAACGCAAATATTTGCGTGAATTCCTACGAAACTATATCAGCATCAAGATCGAGTCTGGGGCTAGCCACCCTGTCAATATGAGCTCCCAAATCTTCCTAGTTCACACAGCCTATGATTTATTCCGATGGGAGAGCAAAAAATAGGCCAAAAAAACAAGGAATTTTCGCATTCAGGACACTCCCCTAACGCAAACGTTTGCGTGAATTCCAAAGAAATTATATCAGCATCAACATCGAGTCTGGGGCTAGACACCCTGTCAATATGAGCTCCCAACTCCTCCTGGTTCACACAAACCATGATTTATTCCGATTGGGGTGCGAAAAAAAGGAATTTTGACATTCAGGACACTGACCTAACGCAAATATTTGCGTGAATTCCAAAAAAATCATATCAGCATCAAGATCGAGCCTGGGGCTAGCTACTCTGCAAATATATGAGCTCCCAACTCCTCCTGGTTCCGAAAAATCATGATTTATAGGGACAGGGGTGCCGAAATGGTGGGGGGGGGGGGGGGTCACACAATTTTCATCTTCCCCCTTCCCCCTTGACCAACACCTTTCAGGGATAATAATAATGATAATAATAATAATAATAATAATAATAATAATAATAATAATAATAATAATAATAATAACAAGAACAATGATAACAATAAGCATTTTCCTTAGATGCGAACATGCCCTCGGGACCCAAAGTCAAACTAACAGGGACTAGTATTTTATGCGGCTAGCCACAAATTTGACGTATTTTGCGGGCGAGTCCGGAGCCGGGCCGGCGAGCCCGCAAAACACGTCAAATTTGGCGCGCCGCATATGTAGTTGTATCGGTAACCTGACCACATTTCGTGGAGGTGACCGATAAAAGTGTATACATATGTTACCTATGCATATATGTTATACGTATGATATGTGCTTATTACAATATATCCACTATTTAACGCGTGGGACTTGGCATGTTTCATGTATGTATGTATGTATGTATGTACGTTTGTATGTATGTATGTATGTATGTATGTATGTATGTATGTATGTATGTATGTATGTATGTATGTATGTTATGTATGTATGTATGTTATGTATGTATGTATGTTATGTATGTATGTATGTATGTATGTATGTATGTATGTATGTATGCATGTATGTATGTATGCATGCATGTATGTATATACATATATATATATATATATATATATTATATATACATGTCATATATACATACATATATATATATTTTTATGTATATTACATATATATCCACTATTTAACGCGTGGGACTTGGCATGTTTCATGTATGTATGTATGTATGTATGTACGTAGGTATGTATGAATGTATGTATGTATGTATGTATGTATGTATGTATGTATGTATGTTATGTATGTATGTATGTTATGTATGTATGTATGTATGTATGTATGTATGTATGCATGCATGTATATATATATATATATATAATATTATATATATATATGTCATATATACATATATATATGTATATATATATGTATATGTATATATATATATATATATATATATATATACATTCTTTCTTACCGCTTCGGATTTCTTGAGGGTAGATTGTCGTGTATATATATATATATATATATATATATATATATATATATATATACATATATATATGTATACATTCTTTCTTACCGCTTCGGATTTCTGAGGGTAGATTGTCATATATACATACATACATATATATATATATATATATTTTGTATATATACATTCTTTCTTACCGCTTCGGATTTCTTGAGGTTAGATTGACGTGTTTCCGCGCTTCTTTTCTCATTCTCTGCCGTAGTCAACGCCGCTCGCACTTCCTCCGCCTGGACAGGGACAAAAAGGCAACAGTAAGGGACAAAAAGGCAGTAGTGAGGGACAAAAAGGCAGTGGTGAGGGACCAAAAGGCAGTAGTGAGGCAGTGGAGTGACAAAAAGGCAGTAGTGAGGGACAAAAAGGCAGTAGTGAGGTAGCAAAAAGTTTTCTCATTCTGGGCCGTGGTCAACGCCGCTCGCACTTCCTCAGCCTGCGTGTGTGTGTGCATGTACGATTAGGAGAGAAAAAAAAGGCAGTAGTGAGGCAGTGGAGGGACAAAAAAGGCAGTAGTGAGGACAAACATGCAACAGTGAGGAACAAAAAGGCAGTAGTGAGGGAGAAAAGGCAGTAGTGAGGGAGAAAAAGGCAACAGTGAGGGACAAAAGGCAGTAGTGAGGGACAAAAAGGCAGTCACGATTGCCTTATTGGCTGCTGGTGTGTGTGTGTGTGTGTGCGTGTGTGAGTAAACCTCTTTTCGGAAGTAAGTCAGGTCGATGGGCGGATGCAATTTCTGTAGCCAACTATTGCCTTCATGTCCCTTGCCTCACTACTGCCTGAAACTGCCCCACTACTGCCTTTTGTCCCTGCTGCTGCCTCACTACTGCCTTTTTTCTCCTACTGGGCGGGTGTGTCTGAGTATGATCTACGTATCGTAAATATTTATCGAATAAATTAGCCTCGGCTCTTCGTAAGGTAGCAGTTAGCTTGTAATCAGATTTGTATTAGCATGTATGAGAAGTTCCTATTTCTTAAGTACAACGAACAATGACTTCAAGTGCTTTGATCTCAGTCAGTATTTGCATCTACAACCTGTGTTATGGCTCATTAGAAAGCTCTTGATGAGAGCTTTCAAATGAGCCACTACACAAGCCGCAAAGATCAGAACCGGCTGAGAACGAAACGTTTGAAGTCATTGCTCATTGTGGTTTAAGTACAGGGAACTTCTCAATGGAGTGGAGTGTCAGCCATGCAATCCATCCATGTATTCATCCATGCATGCATGCATCCACTCACTCACCCACCCCTATCTATCTATCTATCTATCTATCTATCTATCTATCTATCTATCTATCTTTTTTTTGCCTGACAAACTTAGCTACTACAGGTCTAACTATCATTCTATCTATCTATCTATCTATATATCTATCTATCTATCTATCTTGGTTGACGAAATCAGAAGCTCCTTTTTTCTGACATTAGTCGATATCTCATCAGTTGATCTCATCACTTACTCCACGGAGTGAACCAAGGCCACTTGAGGTGTCACTGACCCTCCCTTGGGCTTGGTTTTTTTGAAATGGGTGCCATCTGTCGACAGACAGAGAATTAGGGGATGGTGTGGGTGTGCTGGGCCCGTGGTGGGGTGCCTTATGTGTGCCTAGCCATACGCCTATGAGTCACATGCCGAAATAGCGACGGGAAGCACAATCCTGTTCCCTCAGGGTGCCCTTTCTCGCTTGTTGAGCCCGGAATAAAACCCACAGTGCTCTGTCGGTTTATACTAGACTGTCGAACAGTCTCGAAACTCCATCTGCTTACTGGGCCCTCTGTAATGGAGGTGGGAGCTCGTTCTGCAAGGGGCGCTTATGGAACGAGCCCTGGCCCCGCCTGGTACTAGGGAGCTTTGGTATCGCCTGTATCAGTCCCTTCCGTGCAAACATCACGGCTTAGCTGGGCATCGGGTCAGTACTTTACAGACTTCCTTGGTTGACGAAATCAGAAGCTCCTTTTTTCTGACATTAGTCGATATCTCATCTATCTATCATCGGGTTAATACTTTACCCACAGACT